>LOJH01031158.1:0-11067 GCA_001685095.1 Ellobius talpinus
CACAGACAAAATATTGTATACATAATAAATAAATAAATAAATATTTAAAAAAAACACCTTTCTATAACAAGTGGTTATCCTTACTATTTGAGAATACCTGTCTGAGGGGTCAGACACCTGTCACCTTTGGTGACATACAAGGAAGAATCCACAATGCTATTCAGTGTTTTCTTTCAAATAAAGCCACTTAAAGTTTTGTTTGCCATTAAAATAATTATTGTTTACAGAGAGTTAGAAAATGAAGCCATTAATGAAAACACTCTTTAAACTTTGTAAAAAAAAATAGTAGACACGAAGAGCACAAAGGGAAACACTCTTTTTTTATGAGATCAATGCCATGAGACCTTGAGCAGCAGTATAGTATAATATTTAATTAGCTATCTGAAATGCCAATTTGGCTAAACTGTTATTTTCTTTATGGCCCTAATTTTTTCATTAAAATTGACAAGGTGTTTACAGTCACCTCAGGGACTTATGAATACAGAGATGTAGGGACTTGGTGGTTTGTAGAACTTTTGGGTCAAACTGAGCCCACACCCACTCTTCCTTGTGAACCTAAGGGATCCTGATTGACTATGATTTCATGCTCATTCATTCAATGTCCACCATCACCATGTCCCCTGAAGAGCTCACCTTCCCATGTGCACTGGAGGAAGATACTTCTCTCTTAATAGAATGGAGCTGACAAACCCTTACTAAGGTGTTAGGCTCATAACAGAGACTGAAATCTGTGTCTCTGAGGGTTGCTGTGGAGCTCAGAGGCCTTCAGTCCTAGTCAGTTCTGTCTGAAGGCCTAGCTCAGCATCTCTCACCTCTGGGGAATGGATGGCTTTGCCGAGTCTTGTAAGCATCAGCTGTAAATGCATGCCAGACCGTGTTCTCAGAAGCGCACATTTGTGGCTCCCCGTGTCTGTCATTGCACAGGGCTGCTCCCTGCTTTGTTCTCCCTGCCTGCTCCTCCATAGTCATTCCTGTCTGCTATATGCCAGGGTGCCTTTACAATGTATTACAGAACAAAGACATCTTCCACTGAACGAAATAAATTAGTATCATTTGGACCAGCAGAACCTTCATAAATGATCCTGAAGAAGGGAACTTTTTTTGTGCTTAACAATAAAGGATGGATCCTTTAATATCAGACTCTCTGTGCCAGGGAGTGAAGGACAATGAGCTTCATTTCTGTCGCTGTCAGTCTAAGGCAGTGGGAGAGCTTCCCTTAATTCCACCCTGTAAACTCCTGTGTGTAGGGAGTGTGTCCTCGGCACCTAATAACTCCAGTTCTGAGTCAAATGAGCCGAGTTGAGTGAGAAGTTTACAAAACAACTGCCCACCCTCCTGAGCACCAAGGAGTCAGGAAACCAAATGATTTGGAATGTCCCCACCCAAAATACAGTTTTTTTTCCACTTAAGAATGGTTCTTCTGTTTCCCATAGAAGTCATGTCTCCACGATAGCTTTTGCTCTGTTATATTATTAGATCAGTGCTTCTCAGCCAGTGGGTCGCGACCCACCAGGTTCACATATCAGATATTTCCATTACAATCCATAATGGTAGAAAAGTTACAGCAATGAAGTAGCATCAAAGTAATTTTATGGTTGAGGGTCACCACAACATGAGGAACTGTTTTAAAGGGTCTCAGCTTTAGGAAGGTTGAGAACCACTGCATTGGACCATAAAAGTCCATGTCTGCAATGGACTGAATGTCAGAGAAGGGGACATCTGTGTGCTGCACGGAGCTCAGGTTGCGACCAGGCAAGCAGATGAGTGAGAACAAGCAGAACCGTGTGGCTAGAGTCACCTCATTACTCATGACAGTCAACAGCAATGGGAAGGGAGTGGAGAGTCCCGTTTATTATGTCTCACCCACTTCTCTCTAGTCAGTGAGCCAGAACAAACGGGCCATCAAAGAAAACATTTGCCCAGTCCTTGGAGAATCCTTATCATTGGAGCTGGGTTGAGCCATTAACTCCACAAGCAGCCAGCCTTCGCTGACATTTGAGGTAGGTGTCTTAAAATGGCTCACTGGATACTATACATAGACTCTTTCCCAACTTCATTTGGCATGAGAGGGAGCTAAAAGTTCCATCCTTTGCTTATATTACTTATGGGCCTTAGGGCTAGGGCTAGGGTTAGGGTCCACTGAATGGCACCAGTTCTTGGAAGACGTGATAGTCTTGTATTATCTGTTACTGCTCATCTTTGAGAACATCAGCAGTGGAAATAATACTAGCTCAATGCGACACATCTTAATGGAAAGAACCCATTGCTATGAGACACTATGAAGGAAGAGTCACCTAAGCAGGAGTGATGCCTACTTCAAGGATAGGATACCCACGAAGATTTCCCTCACAGCTGGTCCTCATGAAACTGAAATCTGTATGGAAAATGGTACCGTCATTCAGGCTTTGTGGCAGCCTAAAGAATGAGTAGAGATCTTTAGCAGGTATACATCTGATAAAGGATTAGTGCCTTGATCACCCACACCAGAGACGCTTCTTGTGGGAGAAGACAATTAACACAGAAACCCACAAGCAGACAATGTGCAGAAAGTGGGAGACTTTGGAGCACTCAGTTCTAAATGAGACATCTTCATCAAAGTGCTTCCCTTGAGGCTCTGTGTTGAAGAGAACAAGGAAAGATTATAAGAACCAGAGGGAATGGGTGACTCCAAAGAAATAGTGTTTTCCAGACACAACAGGAATGGCGCAGTTATGAATTTAGAGACTGTGGCAGCATGTAGAAGATCTACACAAGCTAATGCCGCATGCAGTCCCAGCACCGCAAAGGGAAAGTGGACATGGGCTTACCAAGAAGCTATTTGCAGTTCTTATCTGCTGGCAAAGGATTTTTCTACAGTGAAGTGTCACTGGGTATATCAACTATAGCTATAGCCTCCTGCCCGGTGGTAGTTGGCCAACACAAAATGAGCTCAATGGGGTTTTTTTTTTGTACTTTTTGTTTCCTTTTGCTTTGTTTCAGCACTGTGTGTTACACTTTTGCTTTTCTGTTTCAATTTTTTTATTTGTGTTTTTCTTGCTTTTTTACAAAGCAGGAAAGAAGAATATAATGTTGGTATATATTAGGAGGAGAGACGGTCTGGGAAGAGTTGGGAGGGGGAAGACAGGATCAAAGTATATTGTGCGAAAGTTTTTTTCCATAAAATAAAAAAGACTGGGTAGAAGGCAGAGGGAAATAGATGTGTCCAGCCCCTTGAGAATTCTGTAGTAAAATATTATTATTGTTTTTAACTAAAAAAGGAGAATTAGTGAATGAAAGAAACCAACAGAAGAAAACTATGCAGCCATATGCTCTGATAAGAATGAAAGATTCCAGCAATCTACAGGGTGTTCAGGTAGCTGGAAACACTGCAGGCTTCTGTTAGTAGATTCCAGCAATCCACAGGGTGTTCGTGTAGCTGGAAACACTGCAGGATTCTGTTAGTAGGTTTTGGAGGGAAAGGGAAAACACAGCTGTAGAAACAGCAGGTTTTATTTATTTTTATTAGGGAAATGATTTTTGTCTAAAAAATAGAGTGAATAAAATGAAAACTTATTGAAAAGTTTGTCTTTCCCTAGTTTCATGTTCTTCTTGTTAAAAATCACTTATGTTTGGCTCTATTTATAGACCTTCGATTCTGTCCCATTGACCTGCACTCAGTTTTTCTGCTAGCACTATACTGCCTTGATTGCTGTAACCTTATAATCGTTTACATCAGGAACAACAGTTTTTCTTTCTTGGGATTGTTACAAATCTGTATGTATTTTAGGCCTATCTTTCTATCTCTGTGACGGTGCTGTTGTGTTTTGATTAGGATTTTCTTACGAGTGTTACGAGAAGTGTCACCAGTATCAGTCTCCACACAAGCCAGAATATCTCCCTGTTGCACTTTTTCTTTCATTATTTTCCTAGAGGTTGTTGTAGCCTTGTCTGCACGTTTCCCTGCTCCTTGGCTGGGTTTTCTCCTAAGCGCTTTACCCTTTATTCCCTCGATGTGCTTTGAGGGAGATCTTATTGAGGGAAAGGCAGACTATGTCCTGTGTGCTGACTTGGTCCCCTGCTCAGAGCTCACTACTTAGTTGCACCCACAGAACCATTCCATCTGCAAACAAGGATGAGTTGATTTTTCCTTTCTGACTTGATGGCTCTCACTTACTGACATGCTTCTAGTAAAGTGTTAAGCATGAGCATTATGTAGGCATCTGAACCGTACACCAGCCACCAAGAAAACGTTTTCAGCTCCTGTGCTTATGATCTAATTTCTCAGGATCACCTATAATTGGGCAGATCAGATCAGAGCTATGTGTGTGCCTTGAGAAAAGCTGCCCTGATGTGCGGCTGTGGTTGACAGAAGAAACCAGAGCTGACCCACAGGTGTGGAGAGAAAAGGGAATCCATTTACACCTCTGGTAAGGGTGTAAATTGGTGTAGACATTAGAGAAACCTTGTAGCGGGCCTGAAATCTCTGAACTAAAACCACCGTATTATCCAGCAGTCTAATTACTTGGGTTAGGAAAAAACATCAAAGAGATTTGTATTTTATAATAACTAAATTGTGGGTCATTCTAAGTGTCACCAATAAGGAAATAGATGAGGAAGAAAGTATTCTATTTGCAACAAAGTGGGGAAACTTCCAAGACGTTACCCTGAGTGGAATAATGCACACACACACACACACACACACACACACACACACACACACAAGTAAGCGAAGGGAGATTATTTTACTACAGTGCAAAGCCTAAACAAATAAAGTGCGTAGAAAAACGGACTAATAGACTTAAATGCTATTAAGAGCTATTGAGAGCAAGGTGAGAGAGGAATTTGGGTATAGAGGCCAAAGAGTATGAACCTAAAGACACATGTGATAAATAAGTTTACAAGCAATAGCATAAGAATTATGGTTCTTTCAAAAGAGAACAAAGTATGCCACCTTTCTGGGTGTTTCTTCGTTTTAATGGTAATGTTGTTTAGAGGAGAAGGAAGACAGAGTGGAGAAGTTTGTAACAGAAAATGCTGTCTGCATTTCTAGTCATGAGATACACTTTAAAAGCATGTTTTGATTTTTAACACTTGTGATATCATCTCAAAGTTAACAGAAGTATATAGTATAGTAGCAACTAAGCACAGAATGGCAGCATATCTCACTTCTGTCTTCGTATTCACAGAAGATTTGGTACTGAACCCTTGGCTCAGTACACGATCTTGCTGGCGTGGACACTGAGATTATTGATCTTATTTCTTGACAGTGACAGTTCAGGACATGAAAGGTCCTGTTTCTTAGAGAGCATGGAGACATTTACATTTTGAAAACCTCTCCCACAAGACCTTCAATGCCTCCACAGGTTGGTCTGTTTCTTGGGAAGAACTTGGAGAATACATTGGTATGATAATTTACCATGCAAATTCAGAGTATCTGCACAGAAGGATTTGAAGGATAAAGGGTGTCAGTCAAGGCAGCCTAGAGTCAGCCATAGAAAAGGTTATGCTTAGTATTCATTCATCTTGATCAAAAATAATCCATTGCTTATAGAGAGGGAGTGCACGTTTCCATATTACTGAGAGTCTTTGTTTCTAAATTCTACTGCTTCACATATTGAAGATATTTTTGGTATATATTTACAGACATTTGTGTTTCTCATGTGTAAAACTATACGAATGAGCTTGCCAACCTTCTGTCAACCTATTTCTTTCTCTTCCCCTTTATCCTGTGTGTCTTCTCTTCTTAATCTTCGACTTAAGTATGTATCTAAAGTAACTGCCGACATGGTGAGCTGCAAGACTGAGTCAAAAAGCATGAAGTAGGAAAAACTCAGCCAGACCAAGTATGTGTCGAGTGCTTGTGTTTGAGGAATATTCTTGTGTAACTTGGGAGATAATTGGAAAAAAATTACCTTAGCTAAAGATACAGCATAACTTTTCAGAAATATTTAATGAATTTTAAATATTATTTTGTTTGCATTTGCTTACTGTTTCTGTGATCAATGAACACCAGATCCCAAAACAACATTGATGAGGAAAGGGTTTGTTTCCTCTTACAGGTCCACCATCAAGAGAAGCAAAGGCAGGAACTCAAGTAGAGACCATGGAAGAAAGCTGTTTAGTTGCTTGCTCAGCCCCTTTCTTTATAGCTCAGGATCACGTGGGTTACATAAGAATGGTATAGTTTCTAGTAATCTTTGGAATGGTACCACGAGAATGGGCTGAGCCCTCTTGCCTCAATTGGAAATTAAGAAAACGCTCCACAGACATGCCCACCGGCAAATCTGATTTCTTCAATTAAGGTTCTTTCCTCTCATGAGTGTCAAATTGACAAACAAAATCAGTCATCACATGATTCTTTCCCTACCTTGGTCAATAGGCACCTAAGAATTAATTCTGTGTTCCTAGCAATATGTAACTTTGTTTTCTAACATGATTTTCCCCTTCAATTATACAGTTCTCATTTGAACATAATCATTGTTTTCATTGTCCTGTGCCTGCAGCATCCATTCAAGTGTCTATACTTTCAGAGTGACTCTTCTTATTTAGAAATACTTTCTCTCCTTAGGTCAGGGGTGGATTTGGGGGCTTTTTGGCCACTGCAATGTGATGGAGGACATGTTCTGGGCTTCTTAGTTTAGGTATTCACAGTAAATTTCCCAGCTTCTGTTCAGGTCTCCTGAATCACAAGAGAAAGCCAGCTGGCTGCCATGTTAGAAACCCAGGTAGCTGGAAACTTAACTGCTGGAAGCAGATCTATCTGGCCAATATCCACGGAGCAAAATCCTTGCCAGCTCTTGCTGCCACATCAATCCTGAAGTGCCTGGTGTATAAGTCAGGAAATGCCCTACATGTTCCAAACCTGACATGAAGAATGTCCTAACAATTAACAGTCAGAGGCCAGGCAATTTACAGTTCATGTCATCTCATTAAAGAGCAAAGAAGGGTTCATCTGCTTTTATTCCCCAAATTCAGATGCAAGGATTTTGAGCAGAACAAAAGGAGTGACATTATACTATTAAGACCTAAGGTGGTTAAGGAGATAGTGAAAGACAGCTGGCACTGGAGTTAGGTACAAGAGCCCCTTCAAGTCATTAGGAACATTGCAAGTAACTGAAATATGCCATTCATGATGACAATAAGCTGAAATCATTTTTGTTTTGGATGTACAAGTGTGTGGTTTGAGTGAATCTATAAATGAGTGCTCACATGTGTAAAAACACTGGTGTGTCCAAGTACACCTGTGTGTGTGTGTGTGTTTGTGTGTGTGTATGCCTGTGGTTGCATATCGGCTTAAAGTTGGTGTTGTGTGTTTTTCTCATTCACTCTGCATTTTATTTATGGAGGGAGGGTCTCTAGCTGAACTAGGATTTTGCCAATCGAGCTACACAATCTAGAGCTACACAAAAAAGCTTACCACAAAGCTGGTAAGCTTTCCCAGGGGATCCCTTTTGTTCTTTCTCCCAAACACACTCAACTGCATCTGCCTGTCTTTTGTGCAGACCTGGTAGATCTGAACACTGGTCCTAATGCTTATGGAGCAAGCTCTTTTTTCATTGAGCCACCTTGCCAGCCAGCCCCACAGGGAAACATTTTAGTTCCTTAACTTTGGACCTTAAATTTTAATTTCCTCTCCTTTTACAATCAAATCTTCCCCCCAAATTTTGGATTGTAATGAAAATTATTTGTCTGGCTCCCCAAAAGTTGTTGGAACTAACTAAAGTTTTCACAGAAAGGGTCAAGCATGTAGTCTGAGCTATGCAGGAGTGTTTGTGTGCTAAAGTCTCTTTGGTGTCCTGTGACACTGCAAGTCAGCACAGAATGAAGCAAACCTGCCTGAGTCACCGTATTATCTGAAAATGGGCTGCATCCTCTGGGTAGCACCATCCATAGCTGACTGACAAAGTGCAAAAGGATAAAGCAGCTTATCCTTCTTCAGGACACTAAGAAGTAGAGATGGTCCTTTGCGGTGGATAGTTAGGGTTCTGTACGGGAGACACTGCATTTGGGGAGAATACGCAAGTGACTTTTCTGAGACATACAAAAAATGAGTAAGAGCTAAGCTGTACTCTGCAGAAAAACTGCACTCCATCTCTCGACCATTATGCTGATGAAATATTTCAATAAATTACAGTCGTTCACTGTCCTTGGGTGTTTTGCAGTATCAGCAGCTGCTGCTGTATAATGCGCATTGATTTCTGCTAAGAATTCAATGGCAAGAAAAGCTGTCTAATTATTTGACTCTTGACTGTTTAATAAAGATTCTGTCTCATTTAATAAGTTTATTTTAGATAAGACTACCATCCCTTTCATGGTTCGGTATTCCTTCTTTCCCTTTTGTTGGGGGAGGGGTAAGAAATGGGACATTGGAGGAAGTGCTATGGCCGATTTCTCGCTCTGCTTGCCTGCATCATCGTTGTAGCATGCAAGGCTGCTCCACTGCCCAGCAGTGAAAACCCCTAATCATCTGTTATGAATTTCAGTGCCTTTGCGTGCCTCAGAAATTAGCATAAAGTAAACTAAATTGTGGATCCCCTCTCCAAACTAAAACCCGTGCTGCGATTACAGACGACAAGCACCCTATTGCTATAATTTTCTACCCAATCGTGTCTCATTAACATTCAATTTTGCTAAAGCCACATGACATAAAAGTCACTAATAACCTGATGCATTTTGTAGGGCATTGGCTGAAAAAAATCAGATAAAACCGCATTAATGTTCTATGACCTACGGGAGGCTGCTAACAGGATTAGAAGTGCCAAGAATGCTGGGAGGGAGCCATCCGAGAAAGTCACCCCCAGTGTGAGGAGACTCAATTAGCTAGACTCATTTGAGGATTTCAGATGCTGACTTGGAGCTTGGCAAGGAAGGTGACAGAGAGGAGATGCTCCATTTGGCTAAGGAGACTTTGTGAACTAACAGATGCTTTCCCAGGAAAGGCCCTCTCAGTTTCAGCTGACGTAAAACAAATGTCTTCACCACACAGAAAACTTTACCAAGCTCCTCGTTGACTGCTTTCTGGGCTATCTGAAAAAGGTTTAAACCTTCTTCTGTGTTTCTGTCTGAGTTGTTAGAAATTTTTCCTAAGGCGAGCTCTCTGCCGACGCAAAAATCCCAATCAAGCCAAATCACAACAAGCCAAATTAACAAATATCCAGGTTTAATGGGATTCCTGCGCTCTCGGGTGGAACCGGGAGGCCGCTAATGTGACCACCAGGGGGAAGGAAAAGAGACCACCAGGAAACGGTCCAGGGAAGCAGTTTAAATAGGCTGAGTGTGTGGTCAAGGTTTTGGCGGGCTCGTCTTGACCCTCCTCTGGGGAGGAGGGTCAAGACTTGGCGAGCACAGGGACCAGGCCTCCAAAGATGGAGGCTAGAGACAGGGGTTTACATGAGTGTCAACTCAACAGTGGCCTGTGGTAAGACTACGTACACAGGTCTTAGATTCATGTCTGGAGATTTAGAGGAAGGGAGAGTCCCCCAAACATGCCTTCAGTGGCAGCTGGTGTTTATCACCAGCAAAGGCCCTATGTGCCTTTGTCCACTGTGCTGTCTTTCCTGTCTCTTAGCTGCTGCCTGTGTCTTAAACATCAATTTCTATTTGTAGCTAAGCAACAAAAGTACGTAACTATTTGACAAAAATACGTATAACTATTATACGTATTTAAGTACGTATAATTTGACGTATATATTTATCAAAATATAAGTATGATATTTGACGTATCATGTGCAGGGTCCCCTCCTCTAGAAACCTTTTCCAGGAAGCACACAGGTGGCTGCACACAGAAACTGAATGTTTGAATGCTGGACGAAGGCTTTGCTAAGGAGAGGATGGGTTTTCTCTATAACCTCTGGTCATATGAGACAGTTTTATTGGTATATATAAACACTTTTGATCTCTCTGTATTTCAAGGGAAATCAGTTGTGTGGCTCTGGGGAAAGATACCTACAAAAAACTAGAAACACACTTGCTGACCACAGCTGCAGCCTAGCCCTGCCCAGCTGCGCATATGCTTCAGTTGACAGGCTTTTAATCGGTAAGTAAGCTCTACAGGCCACAAAGTCTGACTTGGGATCCAGGCTCGGTCATCTATTGTATGGGCTTTGATAGTTTTATGGGTTATTTCTCTGCATTTCTCAAGAATCATTATAGAACTTGAATGAGATGAACTATGTAAATGAAACACAAACCATGGTTCAGAAAACTCCACCCTCCGTCTATGTTGCCCTGGGAGCCATCTAGTGAGAGGTGATGGCACACTAACAATTAGGCAGTGCAGGATAAGGACGGACTAGATCGTGTCATCTAGAGTCTGTTTTCTATCAGGAGTAACAGACATGTCCACAGGGATCTTGTCCAAAATAGTCCTTCCTCGATGCCCAAAGCAGTGTTCTTACAGGACATAAAATCCTGTCCTGATCATAGGTTTTAGTAGCTGAAGAGGAAAAGACAGGGCAGGGTGAAATGAAATATTACCACCTAGTGACCACCTAGTGAGGTTGTATATGTGGGGGGGCTGGTGAGTGTGTGTTGGAATTAAACCCACAGTCTCTTACAGGCTAAACATACATTCGGCCACAGAACTATATACTCAGTCCCTGGATCCAGCTGTTTAAGCAGAATGAGACAAGATCCTTGAGGGCCGAGAAACCATCTTTTCTTTTACCTTAATATTTCTTCATTTTAGTGGATATAAGACTTTTTAATTGGTAATTTTAGTTGAGGGTCTGCTAAATGCCAGGTAGTATGCTGAGATTTATATGTTATCTTTCTTTAGTCTCGCAAATATTCTATTAGGTGCTTTTCAGATTTTCAGTTTTATTTTTATGAGAGTACTGCAGTTGAAAAAATAAGTAGCTTCCCAAGGGATAGATCAAGGATGTCGTAGAATAGAAACTGGTCTGATTTTTGAGAATTCATCCTGTTTCCTCTATGACTGCCAATGCAGGGTGTCTTTGATATTAGGGTCGTACATTGACGTCTTATGATGCTCGGATACCTCTGTACTGTTCTCAGCTTGAAAATAAGACAAGGCAGGGGCTGGAGAGATGGCTCAGAGGTTAGGAGCACTGGCTGCTCTTCCAGAGG
>LOJH01031159.1:0-16903 GCA_001685095.1 Ellobius talpinus
CTTCCTTCCTTCCTTCCTTCCTTCCTTCCTTCCTTTCTTTCTTTCTTTTTTTTGAGACAGGGTTTCTCTGTGTACCTTTGGAACCTGTAGACCAGGCTGACCTTGAACTCACAGAGATACGCCTGCGCTGCCTCCTGAGTGCTGAGATTAAAGGCGTGTGCCACCACTGGCCAGTGAGTTTTTCTTTTCATCCCTACTATAAAATAATCCAAATGAGTTCTGTGAGTTTTGCAAAACTGCAATTGTCTATATAAAAAGTGAACTTCTTTTATTATCTCACCAGGATGACTGACACCGGGGAAGATGGAAATTTCGGGCCATGTAGGGTTCTGTGAGTTTTACTACCAACTGATTTGACTTCTGCTTGATCACTTTAGAAAAGAGACAAGAGTGCTCTCTCTCTCTCTCTCCATCCCTCTCTCTCTCTCTCACACACACACAGCATATTCTGCAGACTTCTTGTTTTTATTTAGTTCTCCTGTGACTGACCCCTGAGGTGACATGGTCAGGGTTGTCATTCTGCAGGTGAGAAGAGAGAAGGGACTTGGTCTGAAAGCACAGCCTGGTCTGCATGAGGAGGGTGCAGATGTGAAGGCTGTTAGGCCAACAGCACAACACATTATAAGGGACCTGCCTGGGACAGACAGGTTGGTCTCACTGGATTTCTGAGCAGCCTCTGCAGGAATAGCTCCCAGGATGTCCCCACAGGGAGACTGTCTTCTTATCTGAGGAGAACTAACCCCATCCACATCCACACTGCACTGTACAAGGGATGGATGGGCTCCTGGCCATGGAGAACATGTGGTGTGCTGAAGACTAGGAATTGTCTGCCCACATCTGTGCTCACAGCTGGGTGTCAATTGTAGAGGGCCATTAGAAAAATGAGCCAGGGACAGAAGAGACCAGGAGAATCCCTGGGGCTAGGTGCTCCCGAAGTCTCCTTCTGAGCATCAGAAATGGTCCCTGGGAGCTGACTTTGTTGACATGAGCTGCCGGAAGGAATAGCCCACCTGGGGCTTAGACAGTCTCACAGTCTGGAGGCTGGGAGTCTGAATAGAAGGAACCATTGAGTTAGTTCTCTGGGCTGATGTATGGCCACCTGTTTCATGAGTGCATGTGTGTGTATGTGTGTGTGTGTGTATATATATATATATATGTGCGTGCATGTGATAGACAGACAGAGATAGAGACAGAGGGAGACAGAGACAGAGATGGAGAGAGAAAGAGAGACAGACAGACAGACACACACACATACACTGAGAGAATGAACACTCTTGTATCTCTTCTAAAGACACTAATAGTATCCTTGGGACCCCACATCCATGACCCCATTTAACCTAATCACTTCCCAAGAGCCTGGCTTCTGAATGCCATCATGCTGGAACTTAGGGCCTCAGTATATGAATTTATGGGCATGCAAACCTTCCGTCTCTAACAAGAACTTGGAGCCAGACCTTGGAATACTGTCTTACCCTTTGTTCTCCTCTCTTCTCCTCACTTTCTCAATGCTATTTTGCATCCTGAGTCCTGGGCCAGAAGGCACTTCTGGCTTTTGCTCATGCAGCCCCTGCTGTTGGTTTCATTAGTGTGAGTTCTATTATCTAAGTTTAGCATGGACTGCTCTGTACTCAGAAACATGAAGCAGGATGTCTGGGATTGCGACTTTTCCATTGGGAGCCCGTGAGGAAGATTGTTTCCTTCTGCCTCTGTGTCCGGAGAAGGGAGGCCTGAGGTACAGGAAACTCTGTACAGGGAGGTGCCGAGGTGCACACTGTAGCTAAGTGTCAGCCACTGTGGGGCTCTGTCCTCACCTGGCCCTGTCACTGAAAGCTGTTGGATACACTATGAACCTTGGAACATTTCTTGACAGAGGCTAGGTATAGGTAGGGCACTTGTAGTCCTTGGTAAGAGCAGAACAAGGTCATCAGCAGGAACTCTGTTGTGAGGCCCAACATCCTGACTCACGTGACTAAGGATTGACTGGCTTTGGGGACTGTGAGTGTTCCACCCCCACAAGCACACGGTGGCATGGTGACTACCTCAGAGGTGCTGTGGACCCAGGCTCTAAAAGGAAGACAGATGGACAAGGGGATCTCTGACTGTGTGCTAGCTCTGTGGATGATGGGGGCAGGTGAGGTGACCGTTTCTGAGGAGAGGAGAGGACAGAACAGAAACCTTCCATTTTAACTCATTGACTCCAGGGAAGGAGTGGTCCTAGTCACCTGTGGCTGAGAGCTCATCTCAGAAAGACGTAGCCTGTGGAGAATGACCCTCCATGACTCCACTCTCATCACTGAAGAGTAGCCCATCCTCGGCCTCTCCCAGGACAATTCCCACACCCTTTCTTCAGTTTGAAAGTGAGCAGTCTTCCACAGTTCTCACCTCTGCACATTCCTGCCCGTGGTCTAGCCATGAGCGCTAAAGAGTTTGAGAAAAGAGGACATGTTCATTTCTTGTTTGGAACGAAATCTCCTGGGGGGCCCAGTCAGCTTCTGGGTTGGAATTAGTAAGAGATTCAGATCTAGTGCCACAGACAGACTCACCATGACCAAAGCAGAGCTGGAACCCTGTGGAATCAGGAGTTTGACATTAGCTGTACCTACCACGTGCCATGAACCTCACAGACCTTCACCCTGTTGCAACAGCCTTGGAAGGTGGGTGCTGCTATGTGCAGTGGCCTCCAGGAACTTGGGGAGTCCCCAGACAAACTCAGGAAAATCAGCTCTCTGATCACCTTTCCCTCACACCTCAAAAGAACATGAGATAATGCCAATCCCATAGAACATGAGAAAATCCCATAGAACATGAGAAAACCCCATAGAACATGAGAAAACCCCATAGAACATGAGAAAACCCCATAGAACATGAGAAAAACGCACAGAATATGAGAAAATCCCATAGAACATGAGAAAATCCCATAGAACATGAGAAAACCCCATAGAACAGAAAGCCGAGAGGAGACTTGGTTCCACTTAGCTTCACGCTGGTGTGCGGTGGGAATGGGACACAAGACCTACCAACTAAGGGAAGCATGAGGCGGGTCACTGCTGCCGCCAGCAGGAAGCTAGAGAGAGACAGTGCTGGGGTGGCCACATATATATATATAGAGAGAGAGCTGGGTTCTACTGGGCCTCTACCTCTGTCCCTGTGTGACCTGGGCAGTTATGTGGCAGCTGGATATCTGGCCATCTTCAGGAAGGAATTACAATGAATGTAACGGAGGCAGAACTAGCATGCTCCTGGAGGGCCACTCTGAGCTGGGGTGCATGTGAGGATTGCCCCCCCCATGAATGACAGCAAGGGGAGTCTTGGGCAGGAGCTCTGGTTTGAATCAGTTAAATAAACATGCAAGATTCCTCCCTGGTCTGCAGGTGCTTGATCCAGCCATGCGTGTCCACAGGCTTGGCACCAACCTAACTGCACACATTCCACAGCTGTCTTCACCTGGTTCATGCCAATCGTCTCCCTGCCCACTCAACTGCCACCCCCTTCAGGAAGCTCTCCCTGCTCTCCCTTGGGACCCAGGGCTTCTCTCCTGTGGCTCTTGGCATGGGGTGACACTATTCTGATCTGTGAGGGCAGTTAAGTTCCTGACGGCCTCTCTTTCCGACTACAGGCTCAAGGCTCAGCTGCCTGGCTTTGCTCCTGATCTTATCCTCAGGGTTCTGTGGCCTGGGACGAGAGAGTCATCAGAGAAACCAATTTGTTCTTTTCCTCTAGCTGCCAGGAAGCTCCAAGGTACTTGGTGACTCTTCCTGGAAAAATGACATGTCCTGTGGCCCAGCCATTGTCAAAGCCAGGTTGGACGTTCTTCATGCGAGTTACACAATTAACCCAGTGGGCTCAGTGCCACAGATGGGGCACACAGGTGAGTCTCCTCGACCGTTCCTAACTGCCTGTGTTGCCTGCCTCACAGCCTCATCCTGACATCTTGAAAGTCAGTCTCCTTCAGCCAAGTCCTTCTCATGCAATATCCCTCTGGTTCTCCCGCTGCCTCCAGTTCTACTTTCTTTGTGATCATACTGTCCCCTCTTAGGCCGACACTCTTCCAGTCCTAATCAAGCTGATTGGAAACCTCAGTTCCATCGATGACCTTCATCTCTTTGTCTTGTGCCACCTTTAATCTTGACTGTTAACAGGATGGGGTTGAGACCACCCAGGGGACTAACACAGCTCACTCTGGGTGTGTCTCCGAGGATTAGATCAGGAGGGCTCCGAGAGGATGAACAGTTTAATCCATTGATGGAAATAAAATGTGACAAGGTGGAATTAAAATTGAGACAGGGTGGAAGTGTGGAAGGTGGGGCCTGGCTGGGAGAAGTGGGCCACTAGCAGGTGTGCCTTTGGGAGCTGTCTCTTGTCCTGACCCCTCCCTCCCTGTGAAGGCTCAGCTCTGGTTCCTATTCATCACGGTGTGAATTGCTTTGCTATGCTGACCTCTGAAACTGGCTTTCTCCTTAGGTTGTTTGTATCTGGTGTTTAGTCTCGGGGTGTGAAGACTGATGAATGCACCATGCCTTTACCTCAGGCTCAGGGTCTGGGAAGTAGAAAGTAGAGAGCCCTTTTCAGGAGGGGGGGTGGAGGTCACTTTTCTGCCGTCCATGCTAACACCGTGAGGACTTCACAACAGTGGGGGTCATTTGTAGAGCTGGAAGACTCGCTGAGAGTTCATATTCCCCTTGTTTATATGGCAGAATTCAAGGCTCAGAGAGGCTTGGGTGCTGAGCCACAGGAAGGTAGGTCAGTCAGCGCTTGTGCCACTTCCCCTGCTTAGAGGGAGCAGGCCATGGAGGAGACGGAGACATCGTGTGTCTGTGGGGTGATGAGAGCAGACACTGTCCCAGCATTGGACACCTGATGACCACACCAGGCTTTGGAAGGCAGATATGCTTGCTGCTGTACCACCAACACTGCACCAACACACCTTTAGTGTTTCTACCTCTCTGCTCCTCCTATCATGCCCTAAGTGAGTTGAGAATACAAGCTTTGCTCGGACCATTGAAACCGTTTGTTTGAAAGCAGAGTCCAGCTCCTCTGGGATGGTTAGGGCTGAGGCCCAGATAGTCAGACCTTGCCAAGGTAGAAATAGATGAAGGCACAGAATAGGTACAGCTGTTGGTCTCAATGCTCTGCCTTAAAGGATGCAGCATGATGTGTGCATGCCTGTCTTTCTGCTGTTCCATCTCCCTGACTGTCCTTCCATGAATGATGCATGCAGGCAGTTCCCAGCAACCTCGGGGCTTTCCCTTAGCTCACTCACGCTGGTGGTTTGTCATCCAACTTTCAAGGCATTTTCTTCATGCACCAACTTGTCTCCATTTCTCATTATACTTCCATGGCTGCTTATATAAACTCTTAAGCTATCAAACTTTGTAGCTACCATGTGGTTCTTGCAGCTAGTCTCAGTCACCAAGCCACTCTCACTCTCTGTCTATAGGACAGAGTGTGGCAGTAGCCGGGTGCCACCACTCATTGCCCTCTTCCTCTGGAGCAGCAGCAGCCCCTGACATTTGTGGTAACAGATGGCTGAAGGATTACATTCCTAGGCTCTGCAGCAGGGAGGATAGGCTGTGAGATCATGTTCTGTCCAAGGGGACGTGAGCAGAAGAGACACGATCACAGGGAATTCTGAATTCTTTCTCACTTGTTCTCTTCTGGCTGGAATTCAGGGTGATGGCAGCCTCTTTAGAAGATGATACCTAGAGGGTCTTCATCACAGAGGCCTCCCTGGTCCTGATCTATGGGGCATCTATCTGCCCATCACATTTCCCATGATGACATTTCATTTCTACTCAGTTAATAAAATATCCTCTCTCTTGGGATGGGTTTAGGCTCTTGTGTTGTGGAATATTATTTTAATGATAGAAGGATGTGTTACGTTTGTTTATGTTGCATTTGTTTAATTATGTAAAGATGTCTTGCATTTGTTTCACCTAGTCTGCCTAAGGTATCTGATTGGTCTAATAAAAAACCAAATGGCCAATAACTAGACAGAAGAGTGATAGGTGGGACTAAGGTATCTCATTGGTCTAATAAAAAGCCAAATGGCCAATAGCTAGGTAGGCAGGAGAGGGATAGGCGGGGCTTGTGGGCACTGAGAATAAGTAGGAGAAGAAATCTAGGCAAAAGAGAGAAGAAGAGAAAGAGAGGGACACACTCAGGGCCAGAGCCAGGCAGCCAGCTTCCAGCCAGCATGGAGACAGCAGGAAAGTAAGATATACTAAAAGAAAGTTTAAAAGTCACAAGACAAAATGTAGATAAAGAGAAATAGATTAAAATAAGAGCTAAGGTAAAGTCAAACATTCACAGATAATAATGTTTCAATGACATGATTTGGGAGCTGGTTGGTGGCCTAAAAAAATCCTGTTTCACTCTTGGCCCCAGTTTTAGGCTCAGACAGTGCCTCTTAAATAACTAAGATCAAGAACTAGGACTTGGTCCTTGGCCACTGCGAACTAAAAATGGTTGAGTGGAAATGTCTGAAAGGGCTTGCAGGACCTATTACATCCATGACCTTTCTATGCCATGAATCTTTTACCCTCTGAGTGCGTATATAGCCTCCTCCCACTGACTCCGAACTCGGTCATATGATTTCAGATTAGGATATTGAAAATATGCATGCATTTCCCACTTCCTGTCTCAGAGACTGGTGATCTCCATAAACACATTCCTAAGGTGGCTTGCTGGAGGATGAGCCATGTGGAGAAGAGCTGCGGCCACCCTTGGTCAGACTGCTGGCCACTGAACAGGTAAGTGTACCTCAGTTTATTCTGGGAAGGATTTCAAGGCCAAATCCTATCCAGATTAACAGAGCCACACAGCTGCTCTCCGGACTCACAAGCAATAACAAATGCTGCTATCTTGAGTTTTGAGGCATTTGTTATGCAGCATTAATGGAATACCTGACTGTTACAAGACCCTGTCCCACAATATTTTCAGCAGACTGGGCAAGTGTATTTCTTGTCCAGTGTCAAGCAAAGAGCCAGGAAATGCAGTGTGTGTCTGGTTCAAGCTCAATGCTACCATTGGCTTCTCTGTGTCATTGGCAAAGTGACCTGATGCTCAGTTTCTGTCTGCCTTTGCCTTAAAGCAGGACTAGAAGTATGATTGGTTTCCTATGGTTATGAGGATCTAATGAGCTAGCCCAGGTGAGTGCCAGTATAGACGGGCCACTCATGGATGGCGTCTCTCCATCTTCTTCTATTAAGACAGGCTCTCACTCTGTAGCCTAGACTGGCCTGGAACTCATGGGGATCCTCCTGCCTCAGCCATCAGAATATTGGGATTGCATGCATGCTCCACCACACCTGGACTTCAGTTTTGTTTGGAGAACTGGAGATTGAACACAAGGCCTCACACAGGCTTGGTGAGTAGCACACTACCTAGGCTCGATACCCTCAGACATGTCTGTCCATCCTAACAGACCACCCAGGTTACTCCAGGAGGGCAGAGATGCCATCTTATGCTTATCCCACTGCCTGACAGACCAAAAGTCAATTGTTTGCTGAACATCTGGCATGAAATTGGTACTGTTATTAATAGAAATGCAGATCTCAGTATTCTACTTCAACCCAAGGCCAGGATCTCAGTAGCTTCGTTCTTCTTACCACGTGGAGGTATAGTATTTATCAGGTTTTATGACTTAAAATGTATATACTAAACACACACACATGTATACAGACACACACGCATGCTCACACATATGTGCTAGACTGTGAAATCAGACTGCAGAGCCTCACTCCCTGAATTCCACATTACCCATTCTGACTATATGTAACTGATGCCTTCCCTGAGGTCCCTGTCTTAGCTGGGCAGGTGGAGAGGAGTTTTCCCAAGTCAGGATGTACCATATTTCCAGGAGAGGATTCAGTTTCTTCCATCAAGCCCAGTTGCTTTCTGGAATCAGATCTCTTAGCCTCTCTTCAGTCACTATCTTCACATTCCAGAGCCTCTGCTATCTGACCAGTGTCTGCAGGTGGGGAGGCAAAGAAAGCAGCTGTCCCACAGCACCCACCATGGTGCTTGCAAAGATGCTGCTGCTTTCCCTGGTCCTTTCCCTGGACCCGTCTTCCTGGTCCTCAGCATAGCATCCTGCTGAGATCCAGGCAAAGGCAGGCACTGTGTGATGGAAGGACCCACCTCTCATGGCTCCTGCCTCGTCGTCTTTTTCAAGGAGGAGGTAGCGTGGGCTCTCAGGGAGAAATGGCAGGCTTGCCAGCTGGACCAAGGCAGGAACAACGATCACTCCAAACAGGTATGGCCAGGTGCTCTCCTGCAGGGAGAAGACTCTGCTGATGGAGGACTTTGGTTGATTTATTGGGGACATTGGACTAAGCAGCTTGGACTCCACGGGAGGCCTCTCTGCTCAGTTTGTCCACACTGCTAAGAGGAGGCATGGAGCGGATGAGATAATGGCCCTGTGCACACAGCATCTTCCACACCAAGTTGATGTGGAGCCCTCAGCATCTCCATGAGATGATGACCTAGCACATCTCTGAAAAGAAAGTAGATCCTGGCAGCCAAGCCACTCAGGGAGTACCAGAGATGGCTGCTTCCCTCACTTGGACCAGCACAGCCAACCTGGGGTCTCCTTGAATACCCTCCATTCCTCCAGCATGGCTGCTCCCAGGTTGCCATGGGCATGGAGACAGACTTGCTTGAGTGTGAACACCGGACCAAGACCCCTGTGCAGTGCCCACCATCTTCCTAATTTCAATGAAGATAGGGGAAGGAAGGATGGCATGGTCTCAGGAGCCCTTATGTGTGGAGGATCTTCACCTTTCAGACGGTAGGGAAAGACAAATGGCCATCTCCAACATGTGCCATCAATTTACTGGGTGCAGTGGCTCCCATCCAGCACAATTTAAATGCAGCGTGGAGGATAAATTCTTGTGCCCATCAAGGTGTCATTCTTTACTGTCTGTCACCCAGTTTTCCAAATATGCTCCCACTGTGCGCCCTGCGTAGGAGCAAGCCACATAGGCAGCGTTGATGGGGAGGATGAAGGCTTTGGCTCCAAGGTGAGCCCTTAGCGTGTTTTATTTCCTAAGACAGGAAAAGGAAATAGTTCAGGAAAGGTTGAGACACGCTGGAACTAGAAAAGACTTCACACGATGGGCAGAGGCCTGCTGGCTTATTCAGAGCCCTTGGGTGTATGTGACTGCTTGTCCTCAGCCGCTTGCCTCCTGTGATGGCTCTCTGGAGGGAGAATGTCCCTGTCAGCTTTTCTGAGGCCCTCTGTGGAACTCTGATGGCAGAGAGCCCACGAGAGTTCCAGACATTACCAAAGTGCCGCTGCAGGGACCCCTGAAGCATAGAGCAAGTCGGAGGGGGCCTTTTGGGGCACTCCGCCAGTGCTGGCTCAGTCCTCATCTCCAAGGTGACTCCAGTCCTCCTCCCCTTGCTGAAGCTAGCGACTACTCCTATTCAGAGGCCAGCACAATCCTTGCATGTCCCTTTGAAGGACGGGCAAGGCAAAGCTGGGCTTTTCAGCTTGGGGAGGCTTGTGACTAGAGGAGCATGCACGAGATAAATCAGGTGGTCTGTGGAAGGTCGGAGAGAAAAGCATGGGTGAGGAGTGCCAAGGGACGCAGATGGGCTCTGTTCACACACCATGGAAGATTCTGAATGTAGATGGGTACTGCTGGTACCATTTGTGACTATTCTAAAAACCAGAGGGGTTTTCGTATAACCTGGCAGATATTTCAATTAGCAATTTTAAACTATGGTAGAAAACAATGAGCAGGGTCTGTCCGTTCTGCCTGTACATTTTGTACCCAGAGGTGCCACCCACCGAGGATCAGAAATATGTATCTGTGTTGAACATTCATAGGCAGACCTCTTTCTCTGTCATCGTTCCCTAAGCAATATGGTGCAACAACTATTTACATGACATTTGCATGTCATTAGGTATTATAATGAGTCTCAAGATGGTTTGAGGTATATGGGAGGACATGTGTGGGTTATAAGCAAATATCACACCAGGAGCATTCTAATAAGGAGCCGTAACAGCTACCATAATCGAGGAAGACCTTTCAGCCTGGTGCAGGGTGACCCAGTGAGTGGTAAAAGGCCCTGCTCCTGAGCAGGCAACTCAGGAATTTGTTTATACTCCAGTCATTGTAGCCTTGGACAAGCATCCTAAGATGTCCTGGGAGGAGCCTCAAGGCCACAAGCTAGAGGCTTGCAGCTCAAGCCAGATGAGCTGGATTTGACCTTCTGTCTTTCTGGTGCACTGTCCGTCATGGTGCTCCTTGACATTATACCCACATGAGCCAAGAACTCAGCATGTCCCTCTGCTGTGGCACCCAATAGCTGCTTTCTACTGAGAAACAAATGAGAATGAGGGCGAGGATAGATTTCTATTATACCCTGACCAGTTTCAGGGCCCCTTTTCCTATTCCTGGAGGGTAGCCTCAGCTTCAGACAGTTTTCAGAAGTGTTTTTCAAAACATATAATTCAAGGTAATCATGTGACGGCAAATACTGCATTCTCTCTTCTGCATCCTAGATTCGAGCTGTGGATCTGGATGGGAGGAAATGTGGGCAAAGACTGGGAAACTAGAAAGAGTCCCACAAGAAGGGAAAAATAGATTTTATGGGAGGGCAGTGAGTGGGGAATAATATATGACTTATGAGGGGAGAAGGAAGTACAGGGGACAGAGGACGTGGGGGTGGCAGGGAGATGCGGGATAGGAGCGTGGAAAGGGGAATCCCACAAAAGAAGGTATACATGAAATGCCCTAAGGAAACCTGTTTCTCTGGATGCTAATTAATCAGACAACCATGTGTGACTCCCCTGGGGAGGCCTGAAAGTTACCTCAGAGTAGTCTTTGTGAAGCCAGTTGAGATCTGAGATAATGGGAAGGGACACAGGGCTCCAGCTCAGTGGCTTTGGGTCAGGGTCCTGGTACCCACTGTTCTCATGAGGGCAGGTGTGGGTCATCTTGTTGGCCTGGATGATGCCTAACTCCCTGTTGGGGAAAGTTTGTGGATCTTCTAGCCACGTTCTTCTCTTTCAACTGCAAGCCCTTGGCTTCAAAGCTAGACATCTAGGCTACTTCTCCCAGGCTATTAAAGACTTTGACCCTTGCTACAAAGCCCTTCTGGTCTGGACTACTATGAAACAACAACATTTTTAAGTAGAGTAGGCACTGTGGAGTAGAGTCAAGTTCTTAATTTAAGCATGCAGGGATCCCAGAGGAATGAAGCAGGGGGGCTGAATGTGGCCAGGCCACATCGGCCACTGGCCGGAGCAGCTTTGATTGCGTATGGGGGTAACATTTAGAGAACCTGACCACCTCCAAGACTCCTTGGAGATGTGACGGGATGCTCTTCATATTTCTTCATACGCTTGGTTTGATTAAAGAAGGCTGATGTTTATGGGAGTGGGCTGGGTTCTCTATGTAGCTCCATGAAAAGCAGCATTATCCTGTTTTCCAATGTTCTTTCTTACAGTGGACTACGTTTCTTGAGAACAATCCCTAGTCTTGTATCTTGCCGCATCTGCCAGTGCTTGAAGCCTGGCAGATGTTCAGCAGGTGCTGGAAGACTGTTGGGTGAGGTAAGTGGTGACAAAGACCATCGATGCAGTCGCTAGAGATGATCCCTAACCCCAGCCATTCTTGAAGTATTTCTTTTTAAATTTAAGCCTTTCCTTAAAGGGCCGACACTTTCCAGTAACATATTTCCCTGTGCAGCATTCCTAAGGTTTCAGGTTTATAGGAGAGAAATCTGAGCCCTGAAAGGTCAGGGAATGCATGTGACATCCCTCGAGAAGCTGGGGGACTCGCTGGATGATTGGTTAACTCTTCTAACCCGCAACATAGGTTCTTCCTATGTTGAGAGAGTGACAGCTCTCTCAGGCCTGGCAGCTGCAAGCTAGCTAGGGAATTTCTTAGTGATTCTCTTAGGCTAAATAAGTCCCCTGAGCAGAATTCAGCAGCAAGCACTCAGACTCAACTCCAGTGCTCACCACAACATGATGGGGTGGAGAAGGGAAGAGACAGAAGCAATATCAGCCATTCTGTGAGGCTGACATCATATGCAAAGCTGGGCCACCTTGACCAAGTGGCTCTGTTGCACACAGGGGTGACCTCAGAGAGTGTACAAGAACTGAGATTCAGAAGGCAAATGGCTCCATCAGCAAATGACTACAGAGCTCCAGTGATCTTACGTCTCCCTCCTTTAGCCACTTCTCAAGGAAGCTGATGGCCACAGCTTCCTAGTGCCCTGGGTTAGAACATGGCTACCTGAGTGTGGAATGGCAGTCTTTTGTCACCTCCAAATCTGTCCCCAAGAGTCCATTCCAGCTTCTAAAACATCACATCTGCATTCCTTACAATCGTATGTTGTATTCTAAATATTTTCAATGTGTATCCATGGTCTGGTTCTCTTTCTACATTGAGAGGGATTCTTGTACAAGCTATACCATCCAATTTCCCTCTGTTACAAATAATGACAAGACAGACGATCCAAGGACACCCCCCTCACTGTGCCCCCTGTGAGCCCCCATACTCCTGTACATACAATGCTCATTCCCTTTCCTGTTCTTACCACCATTTCCTGTTTTCAGAATGATATTCCTGTCTTCTGCCTTGTTTGGTTCTCAGGCGATCTCATACAAAGAGCAACCTCCATTATTGCCTTCTTATAGATAAGGAACCTGAGGCTTCTGGGAAGTCTGCAGCAAAAGTTACCCATAAACCAACTTTATTCTCTCCTATTTGAAAGAGAGTCAAAATCCAACACTGGTTTTGAAGGCCACTTAACCCTATGAGCTGTCCCTGGCCATTGTTGAGTTTGTACAAATTTACTGTCTTTGGCACCCTTGCTAGGGCTCCTGATTCTCAGCTTAAGAAACCAAGGTATCAAAAATTTCTTTTTACTCCATTGACAACTACGTTCCTTATAAATAACTGTGTGTGGGGTGGGGGAGTGGTACTGAACCTGGGCAGGAGGTCATCATCTCTGTGCCCTTAACCTCTGTTGTCCACAGGCTCAAAAATGTCATAATATGTACCTTGCTAAGTCACTCCCAAATTCCCTGACTATATATTTGTACAATTCTCTTCTCTTCTGCTTCCTAAAGAGTTAACTACCTGCTATTCTCAGAGCCCTGCTCCTTGGAGTTGAAACCCATGATTAAAATCCTTTGTCAGCCTTCTGCTTTCCACTTGAATCACCCTGACTTCTGAGTCTCATTGTTCCCTTTGTCTGCCATGTGCCTCTTCATCCCTCACGGATCAGCAGCCTCTAAACAGAACTGGGGGCAGAAGGCTTGTGATTGCAGTGGGTCGCACAGAGACAGGGGTGCGTATAGACACACTGTATGGATGGGATCTCGCCTTAGTAACTTCAGATGTCATCTGGGGATACAGGAGCCCAAGGTCAGAGGAATGACATCAACTGTGAAATTAGATCCACGTTCGCATTCTGATTTTTCTGCTCCTAGCGACTGGGCCTTGAGCTTGCTCTTTGTTGGATCCGTTTGTTCAGCTAGAAAATGAGTAGAGCCAATAATGCTCCTTCTGTAGGTTACTGTGAGGGTGAGAGAATTTCCTAGCATGGGCCTGATACAAGGCTAACAGCCATAAAATGTTGGTTCTCTCCTCACACCCTTGCTGGAGTCCTCAGTCAACTTATATGATCCACACTAATTTAAGAGCTGATGTAAGGCCACATCTGCTGTCTCCAAAGCCCAGGGACTGTGACATCTGAGTTGAGTGTATGGAACACATCTCAAGTCTGGGTATGAGCCAAGGAGTTGAAGAACAGACACACCCACTCCTAGCAGCCTTGCCTTCCTCAACTCTCTTTTCTCTCCCCACCCAGGGTTTCTGTCTAGCTATTTGGAACCCTGACCTCTGAGCCCTTTGCTGCAGGGTGACACCCCAGTCTAAGAATCCTGAAAATCTCCTTTGTGTGTTCCCACGCTTCATCCAGCCCTCACTAACCTAGCAATACTGAAATGAGCACCTGCCGCAGTTTCCCTGCTAAACTAAATGGCTTATCCTATACTATGATTTTGCCACCTACCCATCTGTCATGCCTTTAACTCCCTGAGACGTGTGCCCTGCCCAACCAGCTCACTGTGGATATCCCTAGGGACAGAGCCTGGAGACCCATCACCCAGTGCTGGTTATCCCCAGGATTCAGTCAGGCTACTGGTGGTCTGCTTTGTGCACCCCTAGTTTTTACTCCCCTCCATCATGATCTCCTCAAAACACCAGGTGAATGAACATGGCACCCCCACCCCACATCCCAGTGGCATCTTACATCCTCAATGCCTGTGAGCACACTTTACTCTCAGGGCACTCCCTTCAGGGCTCAGTCACACTGTCACTCCTTTATCAACAGACGTGCTCAGAAAGGGCAGGAGGGTCTGCCTTGTGCCTCTAGCATTTATCATGGAATCTCTGCCATTGGCTTTACAGCTCCCCATATGCTCTTGGTCCACAGAGCTGCAACACACACGCACATACAATACACAAACACAGGCGTGCACACTAAACCAATGAATAAACGAGAGTCCTAGAACCACGGCTTGTGGTCTTTATCTTCTAGGACCAACTTTCTGTGATGCTCTGAGAGTCTGTCTTCTGGGGATTCAGGTCAGCATTGATGGTGCCTGATTCAGGAACCTGACAAAAGAGACAAGCTCTGGTTGTCACATTTTCCTAACACTAAGTCCATGGCCTTACCAGTAGTCAAAGCCCAGAGAGGGATAGCTCGATCACATACTTCTACTTGACAAGCTGGTGTAGCCACCACAGGCCAGGTGAAAGAGACAACAGCTAGCCTACGGTACAGGCTATCAGGAGGCTTCAGGAGAATGCATGCGCAGAGCTCAGCCTGGCAGCTGGTTCTCAGCCACACTCAGTCAAAGACTGTCATTGCCACCACTACACACCTCAACAGCCCCTTGTGCAGACAGGACTCAAGTCTAGCTACTCCTTGAGAAACCTGCTTAAAGCCTCATCTTCTCAGGGACAGAAGTATCCTTACTTCCACTGCTGTAAAGTCCTACCTAGCAGGACTTTGCCTGCACATCCCTGTCCTCTCACGCTGACCAGACTGTCCCCAGGGTTGCAGTTATGACCCCAGTCATTGAGGAATTATTGGGACATGCTGGCTGATGAGGACCAAAGACATGGGTGAATAAGGAGAGGCCTCTTTCTGTCTCTTCCCCTCATCGGGTCACAGAAGTCACCTTGGCTGGGCCAGTGGCCACTCTACAGGCTCAAATGCTCCTGTGAGCATAGGCAGCAGGGACTAGATTGGTCTTGCTTGTTACTTACACAACCAGGCTTGCCCACAAAGCCTGATCAATAAAAATAGGTAATGTCTGGATCCTGACTTAGTCTCTCAACGATCACCAAACTGGGCCAGTGCTAGCCATTCACAGCCTCTGGAGCACTCTCTGGAGATGCAGATTCAAGAGGCCTGAGGTGCAGCTTGGATCAGGATGCTATGAGAGTACTGCAAGGCACTGTGATCTACAGCAACCTCCTCTGCAAACCACTGCTGGGGAGGTAGAGAGAACATCACCAGGGGCATTCAAGTGCAGTTGGGAGCCATAGAAGCCTCAGTTCCTCATTTAAGGGTGGATGCTTCAAGCTTTCTTTAGGGTGTTTTCTAATCTAGCATTTCATAATTTGCCTATTTTAAAATCCATTTGTTTGAGGTTTTCAGGGTATCACTGGATATTGCATAGTAGAGGCTTACAGGAAAAGAGGAACCTTCCCAACAAACAAGGTAGATAGTCTATGCTTGTTTATCTTTGATTCCTAAACATGGTGATATTGGCATTGACACGCATAGTGACCGTAGGGGAGAGAAGTTGCCCTGGTGACAATTGTGGAATGAGATTTTCAGCCCAGTGTTGAAGAGGGCAAAACAAAGTGGGGATAGAGGACTTGAGCATCTGTGGGCGTACCCAGAAGGATGCAAGGCTCTCATCCTAGAGACTCCTAATGGCTCAACACAAAGGGGCCACCCAAGACAAGGCAAGGTCCTGCATTGCAAGTGGAGACTGGGAGAAGACCCTCAAGCCCCACGTCTTCTATGCCAACTGCTGCCGTGCCTCACAGAAGTGCCATTTGACCCATCAGTGGACACGTGGTGATCACAGCTGTGGGTACAGGCCCGGTAGCAAAGCATGAAGGTGACAATAAGAACATAAAGCCCAGAGCCCTTGTCACCTGTAGTGGGCCTAGGTCCCAAGATAGGCATCTTTGGCTCTGGTAAGAGAAATTGACCTTTGGAGGAAAAAAAATGTAGAAAAGGCAAGTGCTTGCTTATGTGGGTTCAGTAACCATAGAAATTCTGCGCATATTCTGGTGCCATGTGTGTGGGGCCCAACTTGCACCAGGATCTGCTTAGTTCGTTTTTAAATATGAAAGAAAGCAGCAGATATTTGGAAAAAGCCTCTAGCCCAGAGGAGAGAGGCAGAAGGAAAGATAAAGAACTCGGTAGCAAAGAGAGTCACAACACAGGGGGACTCTACTCCAATGTGAGGAAGCAAGCAAGGGATGTCATGGAAAGGTGAATGCACAGAGGAAAAGGCCTCAGCAATTAAAACTAAGAGCACCACAGAACAGAGTGCGTGAGGAGGGTGTGGGCAAAGGGCACACAGGACATGGAAGCAGAAAAGAAACCCATGGGAGGTTACTGGAGCAGGCAGGCTAAGGGTAGCAAGCAGGTGGAGATAGGACAGCAGAACTTACTAAAATAGACTTTGTTCAAAAATGTCTGTACTGGGTATTTCTATGTCAACTTGACACAAGATAGAGCCATCTGAGAGGACAGAACCTCAACTGAGAAATTGTCCCCATAAGATTGGGCTGTAGGCTCATGGAACCTTCTCAAAAATTGACCACATACTTGGTAACAAAGCAAACTT
>LOJH01031160.1:3209-16903 GCA_001685095.1 Ellobius talpinus
AGGACCTTTGAAAGAGCAGGCAATGCTCTTAATCTCTGAGCCATCTCTCCAGCCCCTCTACAGAGATTTTGATAAATTCTTCTGACATTTTTTTCTATCTTTCTTTCTTTTAAGAAAATGTGTATGAAGACAGCTAAATAGGCAGACAGATAGAGAAAGGGTCCATATACAAACAGCAAGTTGGCAAACTTCCCATTCCTTCATGTTGGACAAAGGTTTGGAAAACCCTCATTTGTACACCTTCCTGACTGGCAGAAACCCCTATAACTGAGGACCTGCTAAGACTTGCCAAACCTGTGCCTGTGCATGTTTGCACAGGCTTTCATGAAGCTGTGGGCCTATTAGTTCCCATTTCTCTGTTTAAAACGACCAATCCAAAAAAGAGGAGGGGGCAACCCTAAACCACTTAAAAATCTCCAGAAAGGGGAGACTCTGATTTTAGTTTCTCAATCCCCTCTTCCCTTGAGGAGAGTTTGTCTCTTTGTGCTCCTCGCTGTGCTTGTTCCGGTTTTCAATACATCTTGGCTGGATGCAGAGACTGTGGTTTTCATACTTTTATTCATTAAATCAACAGAAAAAAATCTTGTTTTTCTGGAATCCTAGAAGAGTTGTTTTAATCGTGTGTGTGTGTGTGTGTGTGTGTGTGTGTGCACATACTAGAAGACAACATACTTAGAAGACAAAGAGTCAGTTCTTTTCATTATTGGATCTTTATATTAAATTCAATTCTCAGGCTTACACAGAAGACATATTCACCTGCTGATCATTCTATATAATTAATATATAAAACTCTTAACAATGGATCTTTGCATTATTTTTATAATCTTGAACTCCTTAATTTTTAAATCATAAATGCTGTGGATACTCTATTTATAAATATATTATCTCTATCAGTATAGTCCTGTCTTTTTATTGTCAATAAAACCATACTTTCCATATTTTACAACTGTATAGAAAACATGAAAGTTTAACCACATTAAATTAATATTCATATTCTGAACAGATACAGACTTTCAATCTGAAAGTAGATATTTTATTATCTAAAAGCAGTAGCAAAGTCTTGATATTTTGCCTTTTTCCTTAGAGTATGTTATTTACTCTGTATTTGTTAAAATCCATGAAACTTGCATTTGGTCTTGGCCCATCTAGGACTCTAAATAATTAACATGTCTGGGGCAGTTTTTTCCAATAGAGATTTTTTTCCTCCTTGATCCTTTATTTTATGAGAGCTTCCTCACCGTAGACAGAGGTAGATGGAGTCTTTTAATCCCATGAAATGTATTCTAGCTCCTAGGTAATGGTAAAGTGTATTCAGACTCATCAGAGCAAAACTGGTTAACAGTATTTCTCCACCATGGAGATATAAAACTTTTATATCAGTGACTTTATATAAAGGTTCTTAGGAGAAAAATATCCACAAATAGCTACCCTCCCTACTTAACAAGGAGACCACACATATCTCAAGATCAGTCTTTTATAAGATAGACCTCCGTGTTCAAATACTTCACACATTTAAAATGAAAACCAAACCATAGAAAAATCCACATAGCTATGCAACTCTTCCTTTAGGGTATCCATATGCTTGTCCTTGGTGAACCTGATTTCACTGTAAAAACAAAATCTATTAATAAGAAGGGTAAAGAAGGACTTCAAAGCACTCCATCCTTATCTTCTTTCCCAGTCATTTCCCCAAAATTTAAGGAGGCATTTTCTAAGATTTTGAACTAGAAAATCTTTGTTAAGTAATGGAATAAAGTTGTTTATTTTCAATTGTATTCATATGGATGGCTCCTGCTTACTGAAATGAGAGGTATATGATTAGATATGAGAATCTCTCTCTACCTTTTATGTAAACCCATTCTGGGAAAGACTGGAGAATAATTTTGATTTTCTACTAATTTCATCATATTTCTCAGAATTCTCAGTGACTTATTTAGAGGTCTTGCAGCAAATTAACTTTGTATAAATAACTTACTTCATATTAGAGTCATAAAAAGAATTTTCCATTTGTCAGCCTACTAATTTTCAGAGTACAATTAACTATTTGTTAATCAAGCAAGTTCCTGACTATTACCTGTTATTTTCCTTTAATATTGTTACTATTCTCGAATGCACTTTAATGAGTAAAAACTCAAAATATCTATAAATAGAGCATGACATTATTGGTGTATGTCAAAGTTCTAAATAAGTGAAAATTACATATGTGGGGAGAGAGAGAGAGAGAGAGAAAATTCCCATGAATACCTTCAAATTACTGAATGCAGTTTACCACTATTTGGGTAATTTGCTGTATGCAAAATCTTGAGAGTTAATATAAATCGCTACTCAAAAATTCATTCCTTATAATATCCTAACTTGAAATTTGGTTAATGTTTTTGTATTAGTACTTCATTAAGAAAGAGAACTACCATAATTTATTTTGATTATTAAAAGTAATTTTAGTTCATTTTTATCAAATCATACCTGAACATAACAATAGGAGATATTTTAAATGTAGTTTAGAAAGATAATTGCATAAGATACTAATTTTGTAATACAACACTCTAATTTATTGTGTGACCTTTGCTTAGCTGAACACTTATTCACAGCCATCTTAAACAAGAAGAGGCTCATATAAATGAAATAAGACACGTGTGCACTCATACACACAACACACACATGGACATTGGGAAACTCTGTAGATAGGATGACCACTTGAATTGTAAAACTGGTGACCAATAAAAGCACTGAATAGTATCTGAGACCCATCTGAACTCCTCTAGTTAGTTTGAGGGTAATGATTACTTCCTCAGAAAGATTACTCTTCAGTATGCAAAACATAGAAAAGAGATCTTTCAAGCCATTTAGTAAAGGAACTTGGCTCATAGTTAAGCCATGACATATAAATGTATGTCAGATTTTTAAGGTAAAATCTGAAATAAAGATAATTTTTTTTGGTGTCACAGTGGCACATGTCTGTCTCTGTATCATTGATGGTTGGTGTCAGTGTAATGTCACTAAGGTGCCACTCTTAAACACAAACATTTCTACTCAAATTGCTGATTCCTTTCTCAAGTTCCATGATACCAAATCAGGAAGTTTAATCACCATGAAAATCATAAAGGAAGTAGTTATCTAGATATATGAATTTTAAACAAAAATCATTGTTCTATTAAAATTTAAAGATGTTTTATATTTAACATCTCATAGGCACTGTAAATTGTTGTAGAGAGGATGGAGGAAACAGTGTTTGAGGAGCTTTTAATAAGGTAAATAAGGACTCTATAAAGATTCCATTTTTCCACCTCAGAATACTGAAATGCTGATTGTCTCAGGAGACAATGGACAGCACATGACAGCAGGTGATTCTAGGGACTAGCAATAAAAATATTCAATTCAGAACCAGAGAACCAGAAATTCATACAAAATGGCCTCAATGTCAGCATGAGTTAGCAGGAACTGTAATCAAGAAAGTGTCCAACTAGGACATGAAGAGCAATGATAGCAACCCAGTGACTGTGTGTCAGCAGAGTGGCCAAAATTGTGGTTTAAAAGAATCATTCCACGTGCTATACATAAGAATTAAGAAACTGTAATTATGCTGCTATTTGTATCAAAGTGGAAATTGGAGGAGGTTTCTTGATTTTTGCCAAAGGTGAGTTTAATTTAATGAATAGAGAGTGATTTTTGAAATAGAAATAGGATACTCAATGCTGTTGAGATTTTAAATTATGAATACATTGGGGTAACTGCAGAAGGATCAAGAGCCAAAGGTGTACAATTCATGGTGGAACGAAAAGGGAGGAGAGTTTAGCCAAGTTTTGTATCTGCAAACATGGGTCTCAAGAAAGCATTAATTAAATAGCAGAACAAAATACTCAACCTAGAGAGTTTGAAAGTGAATGAGATGCTGCCACTAGGTAGGTTGTACAATGTCATCAAGGAAACTTCTCTTTGCAACAAACAGAGATCTTTACAGTAAACCACAACCAGTCGAATTGCAGAGTTGTGGAGCCCAGTACCACTGAAAAGAACTACAAAGGCTAACTCCAAGGCTTAGGGAACATTGCAGAAATGGAGTTGAAAGATTCTAAGAGCCCAAGATGCAAAACTGTAATACCAGGGAGTTTACTGTGAGATTGTGTCTCCCAGTAATATAGAGTCTTCCCCATACAAGTTCACATCAACCTGTCATTCAATGCCAGCTGGTTGGCCCTTACAATGTAAATACGAGTAGCACCATGGAGACTGAGCTGGTTCCATCTAGTAATAGATATGGAACTCACAATCACACACACAATCACACATGAATGCTCACATACATACATTCATACATACACACACACACACACATATATATATATATATACATCTATGCAAGTAATAGCAATTAGTGGGAAAAAAGCCATGAATTTGATAAAACAAGAGTAAAAAGAGTATATGGGAGGGAGGAAAGAAAGAAATGATGTAATTATGTTAAAATCACAAAAATGTTACAAGGTTACTAAATCCTTTCCCAAGATTTCAGATTGGATTATAGCAATTAAATTGTCATATGTGACTTATTTCTTATCAGTTTAATGAAAAAATGTGTGGTACTAAGTATTAAAAGAGTTAAATTTATTTGAAGGATTTCTCATAAATATTCTAGTTTACATGTTTAGACTGTGTTGCAAACATTTATTTTTTTCCCAAAGATAGCAAAGAAGTATATGCCAAGATACAGGAGTGAAACTTGTCAGATGTCCAACAGCCTCAAGCCACACTGATATTGGTCAAAATTTGAAAGCTCACAGATGTAAGGCAGTCTGTTATTCTGCTGCAAGCACTATTTTCATTCCAGAAAAGCCAGTGAAGTGTATGACATCAGAGAAATATATTTATATTTTAATTTTGTCATTTTGATCAGTGGAAGACTGCATGCAGCAAGAGAATTCATATACTAATACATACAAGGACTTACCCTCAGGGAAAATATAGACGATTTTTAAGAGTAAAATAATTTTTATTATTTAAATGCTGTGTTACTAAAATAGCACACATTAATGAGTTTTAGCACAGAATTTATTATTGCTAACTAACATGAGTTAGCTGCCTACTATGTATTAAGGCTTTTTTGATAAGCCTGTGTAGGTCAATAGAAGCTTGATTCTTTTTACGGAAACCTTGTTCTTTTCAAATGGTGTCTCTCAGTCACAGTCACCTTGAGAAAAAAGATCTGCAATATGTTTGACATGCTGCATTAATACTTTAAAGGCACAGAAGACGGCAGCAAAGCATACTGAACCAGAGAGAGTCAAGGGCAACTTTAGGCAATCTGGTGAGGGAAAGCCTCTTGATGAAGAGACGCGATATATCATATCATCTAACGAATGAGGTGTTGTTCAAGTCACGTCTGAGGACTGGAATAATTACAGGTGGAGAAATGTCAGGTGCAAAACTCTTGAGGGTAGAACAAGAAATATGTGCATGGAGAAATGACCACAATCCCATGTCACCAAATAAAGAAACTACAGAGAGACCTATAGTGAGTGACGGCAGTTTGAAATTTATTCTAGGAGCAATGAGAAAGCAGTGATTGGCTGATTTTTGAATGTGGTATACATTTTTTGCCAATAATTGCCACTACCTAAAGCACATAATCATGATGACAGAAGATGACTGCACATGACGTTTCTGGGAAAAGAAGATGGCATCAGCGGGACATCTTTCAATCCTGACTGCTTTATAGGAATGGTAAATGTGGCCTTTCTTGTAAGCTCATAGAAGAATAACTCTGGTGGATCTGAAAAACAAAAGAGACTGAAAGGAAAAGGCTATACCACTCTGGAGCAGAAGCTGGAGGCAGGAGGGAGACCTCCAAGGCTGGAAGGGGATGATTGTTGAGGTTCTACTGTTGGGTGTCAGCTGAATGGTTTTGTATCCTGTGCTCTCAGAAAGTTCCATTTTCTTCTATATCTTTCCATCTATGCTTATTCACAAGCTGTCCATATTAGTCATCTCAAATCTGATCTTAGTGTTTCTGCTGTCCACTTATCCACTTCCTGAATTGCAGTCTCTTCTTTGGCATTTTCTTTCATGCTTTTATTGGGTATTTTTTAATCATTTTAATTGGCAGCTCACCCAAGTCTGAGCACTGCTTGTTTGAACAGCTTGGGTGATGCTACATAAAAGGAGGTTTTAGTTTCTACCATCTCCTTTCTCTTGGCCTTTTAACAATGTGTTCCTTATTTTCTCTGCTTGTATTTTCCAAGTACCCTCTTACATTGTTCCTTTTTTTATTTTTAAGAGTACAGTTTGCCTACAGCTTCAGAATTCTTTTGTGCTCTTACAGCATCATTGTGATTTTTCTGGGATGTAATAATATAGACAAGTACCCAAACCTCATTTCTTTATTTGTCACTTAGCAGTCTAACTGTAGAAACTAAGAGAGGGTGAAGCTGAAGAGGAACTCGGCTAGGCCAATTTTTCAAAGTGTTATTTGGTATTACCACTTAATCTTTCTTCTCTATTTGTTCACCACAATGGTTAAAACATTTTCTTCTCCTGAAGAAAATTCCAAAAGAGAACAAATATCCAGAAATCCCAAGAAATATATTCTTGGTCTCACCATCAGAGTAGGCATGATAAGCTGGAATAAATATGCAGTATATGTGAGATCATCTTTATTCCTCACTAAAGACAAATGACAAATGCTGGCTCTTTACAACATCTACCATCAAAGACCTGCCCTTTCCTCCCTTTCCATAAGCCACATTTTTAAGGCTCAGGTCTTAAATTACTCTGAAATTCTTTGAAGCAGAATGCTATAACCAGTTATGTGGTTCTGGAAGAATTATAATTTTAAAGTTAGAGAATAAATGAGAAAGAGTAAATCAGGTAGTATAACATGAAAATAACAGATGATATCTGATTGCAATAAGGCAAAAACATTGGAAATAGATACAAAGTGGGGAAAATATGGTGTTGTAATTAAGATGGAACATGTGTAATGCTATTGACAGGTAAGACGTAGGTACGGTCATTTAGAGGAGGGAAAATCATAAAAGTTCCCTGTGCTTTCATATTTAATTAGTAAGTGGACTATAGTGTTATTTGCTAAAATAGAAATTATTAAATTGGAAGAGTGATAGAAGATTTGGAAGAAAAGGAAATTAGAGTAAGGAAGTAAGATGTATGTTTTCTTGACAAGTTAATTTTGAAGGAGCCTTTCGGCAGTCATATAAAATGTCAGTGCTAAATTGAATATCTGAGTTTAGGGTTCGGAGAATGATCTATCCTGATCCAGTGTTTTGGGAGATATTATTGTGTTAGGAGGCTATCTCAATTTTTATAGACAAATGGACATTAGAAAAAGAAAAGGAACTGATACGCAGAGAATTTGCATGTTTGCTAAATAAGACAACATTTTAATCACATTACATCTAGGTATCTTGACTATCATAGAAATGAAGAGAGATCAAAATAGATTAATTACTTAACACCTAGGAGTTAACTAAATATTATCTTGCCAATTCTTCAATACTTTTTCAATTTACATTATACTGTATATGTAATTAGATATAAGAATAGTATTTGGAGAGACCTTGCTAGATTAAAACATTTCTAGGCTCTAAGAGTCTTATTTATTGGAGAATACAATTACATCAACATCTTTAGAACTAAACACAGGTGATAACTTCAACATTTATCAGTTTTGGTAAGAAAACTGAGGCAAGAAATTGTTATATTAGAATAATGAACTTTTAGAAATATTTTAATTATGGGATAGTAATTTGGATGGAAGTTCTTGACAGAACATCAAAACAATAGATTTCTAATAGAATGGTTTCAAGAGGTCAGACTATTATACAGCAGAAAAAAACACATTGACCAATAATACTCACAGACACAGAGTTTATTAAGCATTCTTAGAGTTTATTAAGTATTAGCATTCTAGGAAATATATAAAGAATTGAAATACAGCATTTATGAATGGAGAAAAATCTGTATTTTCTAGAATTGACATTCTAGAATATATGGGAGAAAATTAAAGCATCCCTAAAAATAATAATAACATTTTGAAACACACAAAAAGGTGACACACAAAGTTAGAGATATGACACACTGGTATTTAGGAGGAGAGGGTAAAGTTAACCAGGGTTGTTATTTAGACACTACTGAAACCAGAAATTTGTGCAGAACAATGGAAGAAATTGTTCAGTTAGTAAGGAAAATAATTGTCAGATTACCTACTTCCATGGGATTTGCTCAGACATATCTTTTTTATGCAGAAACATATGCAGAAGATTTAACGGGATCAGGAAGCCATGAGTGGTGCAGAAAAAGAAAGGGACAGACCTTTGGTAGCTAGATTCTATAAAGTGGAACAGGTAGGTCTTTGAATTAAGGTATTAGAGGATCTGACCTAAATTTTAAAAGAACTATTTTAGTTGCCATGTTGGATATAGATGTTCAAGGGACAAGAATAGAATCAGAATGAGCAGTTTGAAGGCTACTCTTGGTATATCATCCTCTTCAAACAATGAAAGACAAAGAAATGTTGGCATCTAGATACGCTCTGCCAGAACAGATCTTTAGCAAATGTCTTCAGCACTTATTTCCACTACAATTTGCTAAGCAACAGTCTGTTTTAGGGAGAAAACTCTCTCTGCCCACCTCTCAACTGTAGCTCGGCTGAATGTGAAGGGTTTGTTCAATTGTCAATAATTGCTTATTATTTTTGATAATGTGCTTGATGTGACATCTCTACTGCAGTCTGTCTCCCTACTTCTTCCTTGGCTGTTTCAGATTTCCTCTTCATACATTCAGAAATTCTTCCTCATACCTAGTGCTGCTTTTATATTCATTTTAGGTGAAAAATCGAAAATACATGTAAAATAATTTTCAATTGGTCATCTGCCCCACCCACACGTCCAAATGTACCTAAGCTGTCATTCACACTTAACATTCTGAGAGTAATTACGATTTTAAATATTTCTTGCGCTCTGTCTTTTACACTCTCTCCCCTATTCTTTGACTTTCCACTAGTGATGATGTTTTTATCTAACTGACAATCAACTGGAAAGTAATAATAACCTGGGAACAGTCTTACTTCAACAATGACAACATCAGAGAAGCTAAACTCCCATCATTCATTTCCCTTCTAATGGAAGTTCTCCGACCTTGCTTTTCATTTTTACCATGATACACTTTAAAGGTTTTTAGTTGTATCTTTGTTCCTTAATATTTTTCGAAGAAAATTAATAAGTTCCACATTAATAAATTATGATCTGGACTGAGTCTCATCTCACCTACTATCCTTTGGGACAGTCATTCATTAAATCATCAATGAAAATGTTTATTCCAATATTTAAAATTTCCTTTTTTCACCAGATACTATCTCACAGACTTCTCTGCTGATTTTTTTCATGACCTCAAATTGCCAGCCGTGTCATACCCAAAAAATATATTCTTCTCCATACTACAAATCCTATCTAGGTATACGGAATACTTTTATGTGCAATTGACATGAGCTGGAGTCATCAGAAAGGAGGGAAGTTCACTTGGGAAAATGCCTTCATAACATCAAACCGTAAGAATGCCTGTTGAGCATTTTCCTAAAATGTGATTGATGGGGAAGTGCCCAATCCATGATGGATCATGCCATCCCTAGGCTTGTGGTCCTGGTTTCTATAAGAATACAGGCTGAACAAGTCATGAAGAACAACTTAGTAAGCAATAGTCTTCTATGACTTCTACATCAGCTTTTGCCTTCAGGTTCATGCCCTTTTTGAGTTTGTCTCTTGAATTACTCCGATGATGAACAATGATGTGAAAGTGTAAGTCAAATAAACCCTTTGCTCCCTGAGTTTCTTTGGTCATGGTGTTTTATCACAGCAATATTAACCCTAAGGTAGCAGGTAATCTTATCAATGTCATTAGTTTTAAATACAGGATGCATGCTAAGAATTTTCTCAAATGAAGCCCAGAAATGTCCTACCTTAGATTCTGGGTAAGCAATACTTTCTATAAGACATTTTCAAATAGCTGTCTGAAATATATTTTAGTTTAGCATAAACACATTATCAATGTTTTTTCCTCCTACTCTTTCCATTCTTGCCAAGCCAAGTAACTCCAGGTTTACAGTTTCAAAGATGAATACACAAATTCCAAACCTGTTATTCAAGTTTGATCTACTATAGGGTATGGAATCTGGTATATAACTTGAAGGTCTATAGAAAATTATTTATAGAAATAGTTGTAATAAATTATGGCAAACAAATATGGTTACAGGGGCATAGATAATAATGAGCTAGTATTTACTCGCACTGTATATTTATTTTCCAGCATTAATAACTAATTTACATTTCTGTTTCCATATTTTCTTCATTTCTGCATGTCATTTTCTTGGTATTCATTTAGGACCTTGACATAATAAGATACTGAGCCATAAAATAGCACTCACACAGTAAAACTCAACCGGGTTTTATTATTTATTGTTTATTGCTTCCAGGTGTAGAAAAATAATAGTAGTTGTTAAAAATGTCTATCAGTCACCTACTGATGACATATGAAAGTGAATAAATTGGGCATGGGTGATGGATACCAAGGCAAGGATGAATGCTGTTGTTCCAGAGGACCCCAGTTTGCTTCTTCACACACGTCAGGAGCCTCATTATCACCTGGCCTATAACTCCAGTTCCGGGAGTCTTGGGCTTTCTTCTAGCATTCAGAGGCACCTGCACTCATGTATGCCTCTACCCTATTATTTACATTAGCACAATTAAATATAAAATACATCTCAAGAAAAAAGGCTTCTAAATTGTTCTCCTAGTGGAAAAAGAAGTAGAAAATTATATTCTTCCAATTGTATGCCCTCTAGGTTCTAGCTGAGGACGCTTTTGGCTTCCTCCCCTGATATTTTTTTAAAATTTAATGTTAATGGATATCCTTTTCATTTAAAAGATTTACACATCTATATAATTTTATTTCTATTGACAGTTGGTGGCTACTGAGGGAGGGAGAGTCATTCTTCTTTGTGGAACTGGCCACTAGCAGGTGGTCCCAGTAGACGGCTGAACACTCATGTGTAGAAGAAGGGGCAGCACCGACTAGACAAAGGGGGGGTATTAATATCAGTTGAAGAAAAACAAAAAGGACATGAAAATAAGAATAGATCCTGTGGGGAGCATTAGATGGAGTTGGAGGGAAGTAGAATACATTTTGTTCCTTTCAAGATTCTTGAGCCTCTTCATGTTCCTGGTTCAACAGGACTATGTGTTTTCATGGGAAACATGCAAATCTCTCCAGGGTCTCCCTTTGTTGTGAGACAATGGTCTTGTATCCTGTAAAGATTTGTTACTTGTATTTTAATAAAATGTTGATTGGCCAGTAGCCAGGCAGGAAGTATAGACAGGGTGACCAGAACAGGAGAATCGTGGGAAGAGAAAGGTTCAGTCTGCAGTCTTAACCCAGATGCAGGAGATGTAAGATGGGAAGGCCTTGCAGATAAAAGATACCAAGCTACATGGCTAATACAAACAAAAATATGGGCTTATTAAAGATGTAAGAATTAGTTAATAAGAAGTCTGAGCTATTAGGCCAACCAATTTATAATTAAAGCAGACCTCTGTGCGTTTCTATGGGACTGAATGGCTACAGGACTGGGTGGGACAGAAACCTCTGTCAACATCCTTTGTTTCTTAAATGACTTTCTCCATGCCTGCTCTTTACTGTAGCATACATAATCACCCACTGGTCCCACCCCGATAAAAACAATATCTTCGTACCTTAACATTAGCAAGCTAATTTCATCTATAAAACCTTTTATTGAAAACAGTTAATTCATGGATTCTTATATGAAAATATTTTGAGGTCATTTTGCTGCCTACTATTTTACCAAAAATAGTCAAATGATTTTAAAACATTGCCATGTCAAATCACTCACTATCATTATCCAACAAAATCCTTGACTCATAGAGAAGTTACTGTATTAGAAATCAATACTAATTTCAGAGAATTTTTGCAAGCTTACTTAATTTATATACATTTTCAAACTAATAGAACACATAAACTGCTGTTACAAATTGTTTTTCTTACAAAGAATAAATTGAATAATGACATAGTTAAAAGTGAGAGGTTCTTTTGGGAGAAAAACAGTTAACTTTTCCCATTGAAATGCCGGAGAAGCATAGGTTTATGAAAAATAAGTGCACACCAATGATAGTTACTTGATCATTGACTGAATAGACAGAAGAACTATGTCACCTCTGCTGTACTTTTGATGTGCAAAGTAATGTCCTGAAATTAAGCTAAACTCAACATACAACAAACAATTTATGGAGATTTGCCAACATATTTTTTTCAATATTTTCTTTTACCATAAACCTATTTTATTTGGGGTGTTGCTATAAGATTATGTTACCAAGATTTGATTATAGAATGTATAAGAACAATTGCCAGAGATGTAAGTAAGAGGTAGTGTGTTTACCTCATCTGTGAGAGACATTGGATTCAATTTCTGACAGCACAAAATTGAAAAAAACTATATCAGAATGATCCTGATTATTTAATACAACAGAATTACAAAAATGTCTATGTTAATTTCAGATTCAAGTTTCTACTTCGTTGAAGGAATGAAATAGTTGCCTGTGGTCAAATATTTATTTCAAACAGCTACTTGAAAAAAGAATATTAATGGGACTAATTTTAAATGGCATTTTGAAATGATTATAATTTAAATAAATCTAGCTTCCTATTCTTAAATAAGACAGGGTCCAAAATAAATAGTTTGGCGAACATGAACTTGACTTATAATGTTTTCAGAGGCTAAGACACTTAGTTATAAGTCTTTTCATTTATTTTTGTGATCTCTGTATGCATTTGAAGTACTGTTTTTGTTTCTCATAAGCCTACCAATTTAAATTGACAGAGATAAATTAATATTATAATTTGGATCTTTGTGGTTAATGGATTGGTTCTTCCTATATATAAAAGCATGAGTCAGGCAGCTCTGTGATGCCGAAAGTCTTAGCAGAGGAAGACAAGCATTTATTCTGTCACTTCATAATGGCAGCTTTTTATCCTCTGACCCAAGGTCAATTGCATTGTCTTTGGTGAAAGATAGGAAAGTACTGCTAAGAAAGATTTTACTGGGCAGCAAATCTGAATCTGTTTCCTCTGATGAAATGTCAATAGGCTTCTAGGACAAAATGTAGTTTTTTTTAGAAACAAAGATGAAATTGCTTTAGAATGTGTGTCCACAAATCAGTCTCCTTCAGTATAAAACATTGGAGAAGGAAAAATTAAGACGCAATTCAATATGCTGTTATGTTTCCAACTTTTTACTTTAATTCATTAAGCATATTACTTTTCCTCCAAAAACCAATTCAAAGAAGCATTGATGCTCTCCTAATAGTTTTAGAGACATAAAACTGTAGTAAAAAGTCCAGTGAACCTGGAAATCCTTAAGAAAGCACATGGGATCAGATTCACAAAAAGCACAGGCTCACATGACAGGGCAGCCTACGTGCCATGATAGAAAAGAAATCAATGTGAAAACTCTGCATTAGCTACGTGAAATAGTGGAATTCTCTGGATGACATTTTATGAATGTGGTACATTTATTTATACAGATATCAAATTCTGTCTTTTAAAAAATTTCAAACCTTCATTTGATCTATTTAAAAATATAGTTTTTAAAAGAGTTGTGTCAGAGCTGGGATGTGATTGCA
>LOJH01031161.1:6014-16903 GCA_001685095.1 Ellobius talpinus
GTGTGTGTGTGTGTGTGTGTGTGTGTGTGTGTGTGTGTGTGTGTGTATGAGGATTGCCGAGAACAACATCCACACAACTCAACATAGAGAAGTCGAGTTTGTGCCGACATGGAGCCCTCACCCCTTTGTTCTGGTCTCTGTGGTGCAAGAAGCTACTCTGCAGGCTGCTGAAAGAGAAATGTGGACACCAACTCAGCCACAAAACCTCTGACCTACAATCTGTCCTGCCTGCAAAATTTGTGAGGGCAATGGCAGCATAGAATTTATGGGAATAGCCAACCAATGTCTGATTTAACTTAAGCCCACTCCCTGAGAAGGAGTCCATGCCCAACACTGCTTGGGTGACCAAGAACAAAGGACTAGACAGCCTAGAAACCTAGGGTAAAACCAAGCACAACTGGTCTACAAAAAATCAATAAAATTATTCCTAATGATGTTCTGCTGTACTCATAGATCAGTGTCTTATCCAGTCATCATCAGAGAGCAGTATGGGAAGTCCTTCTGTATATGTGCTGCTTTTATTGGTCAATGAATAAAGCTGCTTTGGCCTATGGCGGGGAAAAATAGAATAAGGCGAAAATTCCAAGCAGATAGAGGGGAAAAGAAGACGGAGTCACAGAGATGTCATGGAGCTGCCCAAGAAGCAAGAGGTAACAAATTTAAGATGTAAGAGCTAGCTAAAAATACACCTGAGTCATGGGCCAAACAGTATTATAGCTAATATAATTTCTGTGTGATTATTCGGGTCTGGACAGCAGGAAACGGATGAGCAGTCTCTGCTAACAAGAGAGGCTTCCTCTGGCAGCAGATGGGAACAGAGGCAGAGACCCACAGCCAGACATTATGATGCATGGAGAGTCTACATTGGAGGTCTCCATCCAATCCCTGCTCTCTGAGCTTAGAGAATTCCAAGAAAGAGGAGGTATAAAGAGTTAAGAGACAACAAGAGGGGATGGAGGATTCTAGGAGAATACGGCCCTCTGAATCAACTAAGCAAAGGAACAGGGCCTACCTGGGTCTACACCAGGGCCTCTGCTATTAGTTTAGTATTTTTAAGAGACTTCTGACTACGAAAATGAGTGGGTCTCTGACTCTTTTGCCTGCTCTTGGGACTCTTTCTCCTGTTGAGTTGCATGCCCAACTTCAACATGAAAATTTTTGTTTCATTTTATTACATTTTATTTTGTCATGTTTGGTTGTTATTTCTTAGGAGCCTGTTCTTGTCTAATGAGAGACAGAAAAGGGAGTGAATCCTGAGGGAGAAGAGGTAGGGAAGAAGCAGGAGGAGTAGAAGTTGCGGAAACTATAATCAGGATATATTATATGAGAAAAGAATCTATTCTCAATAAAAAAGAAAAATCTGTTGTGCTAGAGATAATCCCAGAGTCTCATGTGTATTTGATAAGCATCCTACCACTGAGCTACAGTCCCAGAATCCCCTTAAAGTGTCCTTTAAGGACCCATGTCATTTGTGATAGCTCCACCCACAGGACTGCAGGGATGCCCTCTCTTAGTGTACCACCTTGGGGGTTAGGACTTCAGCATGTGAATTTGGGGGTGGGGCACAGTCGGTCCACAATGACTCAGAGAGAGTGAGATGATATCAGAAATGAAGACTTGTACGTGTGTGGGGTCGGACCTGACTTGTAGAATTTCCCTTATTCCCTGTTTATTCTGAACTCTCTACCTCTTCTGTTCTTACCAAGAGCAGTGAGTCTAGCACTAGACCCATGAAAAAAGACAGGCAAGGCCTTAATCCCTAGAACCTTGGAACATGAATGTGTTTGGACATTAGTTCTTCAAAAATATAATTAAATGAGATTGTGTGGGTGCTAATGATTGTTATTATATAAGAAAAGATTTGAACACAGACACACAGGCAGAGATGATCTTATGAGACACAGTCACGAAGGGACACCTCAGAAGACATCAATCCTGCCGTCACCTTGACTGACTGCCACTATCCAAAACTATGAGAAAAGGAAATGCTGTTGTTTGACCCTCCCAGTCTGGTATTTTTCAGAGACAGCCCTGGCAAACCACACACACTGGCTATTGTCTTTTTCCTTAAGTAGGTTCTAAACATATATGCAGGAATGCTAGAAATGCTTACTGAGAGCCACAGATGGTCGGAATTGGGCTGGGTTTGCAGCTCAGTGGTGGGGGGTTTGCCTAGCATGTGCAGGGCCCTCGGTTCAGCCCTCAGCACTGCAAAGGCCAAACTCTTGGCTTGCGAGAAGCACAGCAGCTGCACAGGTGCTGTCTCCTAACACATCTCGCCGGATCCCCCAACAAGCCCTCCCCACCTGTAGAGACTTGGATAGTGAGGCTGGGAGAGGTAAGGTTTCAAGGCAGAAAGTGTAGATTTGGGCATTGGTTCCTGTATACCAATCTCTGTTGTCTCTGGGCAGTGCGCCAGCTCCTTCTGATGGCACCTGCCAGCTTTGGCATACCAGCCAATGGGAATAGGCTTCTTTGGACCATTTAAAGCTATGATACCAAATACTTACTATGAGAAGTCTAGGTCCTGTTCTTCATGTTACACTAAATTACAGCATATATCATCTTTGAAGTTTGGAGAAAGATCCTTCTTTTCAGCAACATCTGGGTATTTTCAAAGTTGGAGAGGATTCTTCTGGGTCATTCTGAAGACCCCCTCAAAGTCCATTCCTCAGTTCTCAAGGAAGCTCAGGTCTCATTTCTTCCTGGTTCCCATCACTCACTTATCTTCCCATGATGGAGAGGTGTGCTGCCTGCCCACCATCAGCCTGAGGGGTTGCTGAGCTTGGCGAAGGCGCTGCGATCTGTGAAGTTTGTGTAATAAACCTTGGGGTGCTCATGGGAGGAGGAGACTAGGTGGCAGTTCTACTAAGAGAGATGAGATGGATATAATTGCCGTTGCCATTTACCACTGCTCTAAATCTTATAAGAGATCTTTGTCTCTTGTGGGACACCTTCACAGGAAGATGGCATCCAGCTTGGAGAATCAATCGTGGCTTCACTAGTCTCTTCGTGGTATTAATAATTCCTGACTCCCAAGCCCTCCAGAAGCCAGCTTCAGTCAGCTGCATTGGGAGGGGAAGGGTCAGACCAGGAGGGTTCACACCACAAGGTGATTAGGAGAGGAGGAATCGCTTTTTCCTTCTGTCTGGAGCAGGTCCCTTCTCATGCTCCATTATCAGTTCCAACATGGGAAGAGTAAACAAAAAGAGAAACAAGCAAAACCCAGAAGTGGTAAGGCAACTGTGATGTAGGAAGTCTTTCTGTATATGTGTTGCTTTTATTGGTTAATGAATAAAGAAGCTGATTTGGGCCTGTGATAGGGTAGAATAGAGCTAGGTGGGAAAAACTAAACTGAATGCTAGGAGAAAGGAGGCTGAGTGGAGGAGACACCATGTAGCCACCAGAGGGGAAAGACACAGAACTACCAGCTGTAACCTTGCTGGTAGGCCACAAGCCTCGTGGTAAAATATAAAATAATGGAAACAGGTTAATTCTAGGTGTAAGAGCTAGCTAGCAATACATTTGAGCTATTGACCAAATAGTATTGCAAATAATATAGTTTCTGTGTGATTATTTCAGTAGCCTGGACGGCCAGGAAATGAACAAGCACAACTGTAAAGGAAGTGAGGGAAAGATGGTGTTGATGGAGTACTTGGATTTTTCCTGAATTCAGTCCATCTGGATTCTGTCAGAACTTCTGTGTGTTCTACTCATCACCCTCGTTATCGATCCTTACTCCTCATTTTAGCCTAAGTGTGGGTTCTGTGATTATCTTTATTTTTGAGGGGAAAGAAGAGAGAGAGACCCATTGAGGTTAAGGAAGTTGCCTGGCTGCCAATTTTAAGGGTTGTGAGAAGGTAAATTTCATGTTCTCCTACGGTTCTAACACCTATGAACCATATCACTCAAAACTGGGGCTCAGTGAATTATGGCTGCTAGGCTAAATCCACCCACTCCCTCTTTATAAATTTGCTTTCTTCACTGATTTAGTGGTTTAGAGAATTAAAGTAACAATTAGATTTCATGATGTGTGACGATATGAAACTCAAGCTTTGTGTTGTCTATCAGTAGAATTTGATTGAGAGACACAGACCTGCCTATTCATGTACAGGTTATCTAGGGCTGGGTTTTGCTCCATTGTGATGGAGCTGAATGGTTGCAGCAGAGACACTATGGGAAGAAAACCTAAATATTTATTTGCAGGCTTTTAGAGGAAAAGACTATTCAAGCTAATACCTGGTTATCCTGAATGACAGGAGAAGATGGCCGAGTTCAGACGTGGATGCACATTTTACTGAAAAACAACTTTGTTAGATATAATTAATATACATAATTTTAGAAACATCAAATTCTGTTCCACCACCAGTCAAGAATGGTCCCTCAGGGTGCTGGCATTTATAAGCATCGCTCAGCATTGCAGGAGAGATTGTTCAACCACATCAACGATTTGCCTCACAGGTACATAATATTTTCAAGTAAACACCAAGGATAGGGTTTTGGATATTCTTGAATAGCTTGCTAATTTCTTTGTCCCTTGATTATCATGTGCATAATTACTGTAAAAAGGAGAAAAAATGCTGACTATCCCCAGGGTTGCTCAGCTTAGAATCTGTGGACGTTTGACTTCTTGATTGTGGAGTAGATTGTGTTTGTTCATTTCAGATAAACAGAAGCGAAGGAAGAAAGAAGACAGCCTGTGTGGATGGTGGCTAGGCCACTGGTTTTATTGAAATGTTCTTTTGATGGAACACACACACAAACAAGCTGTATCATTTCCAGTTCAGGAATATTTGATTTTCTGTGATGAAAATTCTCTGACCTGACCAGAAACTACTCAGAGAGCGTCAGAATGGGAAGATTCTATTTTTCAGTATTCTTTTTGATCTGTGAAAAGGCTCCCTGTCTTCAACAGCTTCTTTTGTTCATGATCCCTGGGATGTTACAGGGTCAGTGGATTTGTCCCATGTTCCCATCAGGCTTTCTTCTGTGAACTTCTTGAACTCAATGAGTCTTTCTCCTCATAGTCTTCCCATTAAATTCAAGTGCCTACCCAATCACCCAATCTTCAGGTTGTTTCTCGACCCAGGACACTCATCTGTCTACGTAACCATTTCTGTCTGTGAGTGCTATCTTCGCTTTTAATGTCTATATTCCTAGCATCTTCCTGCCTCACTTTTCAAGTGCTGGTATTACAGGCACATGACGTTTCCACTGGTGGTTTATATGATACTGAAGATAAAACCCAGAACCTCTTGTCTGCTAGGTTTATGAGGTTTAGCCACAAGAGGCTCTGTCTTGCCTTTTCATTTCTATATCCTCAGTATTCAAAACCATGCCTACCCCAAAACTGATTCTTTCTAAATAGTTATTGAATGAATGGATGGATAAGGCTATGGGGCCCTGTCAAAGAAAACAGTCCTCCACCTGAGCTGAGTGTATCTCTCCTTTCTCTTACGGATGAGTTAGAAGAGAAGCAGTATCTTGGTGGCCCTTGGGGAAGTAGGCACACCAAAGCACTATAGGCAGAGAAACATGTCAGGAGAAGTTAATGTGAGGGCTGGAGAGATTTATGTGTAGCATGATTAATAAAAACCCAGAGACAGAAATTGGGGCTCAATCTGAAGGTCAGAAAAATAAAACAGCCAGCTACTGGCTCTTACCTCTACCTTAGTCCAAAATGGTGATCCTGCCTCCAGGAATCTCAGAATGAGACTGTGTCTGAGGGCTGTCTCCTCCTGTTTTATATTCCTCTCTAGGGCTGGGATTAAGGGCATGCACTGCCCAGTTTCTATGGCAAACTAGTGTGGTTCCTGGGATTAAAGGTGTGTGTCACCACTGCCTGGTCTATAAGACTGACCAGTAGGGCTGTTTTGCTTTCTGCTCTTCAGGCAAGCTTATTTATTAAAATATAAATGAAATATTATTACATTTATGTATATTAAATATTTTTGGTTTTGGGGTATGGGTGTTTTTCCTGCATGTGTGTCTATGCACCACATGTGTTCATTGCTGGCAGAGGCCAGAAGAAGGTGTTTTATCTCCTGGAACTGGGGTTACACATGTTTGTGAGCTGCCATGTGGGTGCTGAGAATTGAACCTAGGTCCTTTTATTTTTATTTATTTACTTTTTTTTACCTAAGTCCTTTTAAATGTTGAGCCATCTTAAGTGCTGAGCCATCATCTCTCCAGCCCTACTTTTATATTTTTTGAGACTAGGTCTCCTGCAGCATAGGATGGTCCCATACTTGCAGTGTAGCCAAGGATGATCTTGATCTCCTGATCCTTCTGCTTCATCTTCCAAATGTTGGGATTACAAGAATGTGTCATTTACCATTCATGGCTCATATGATGCTGAAATCAAATCCAGTGCCTCGTGCTTGGTAGGTGGGCCCTCTAACAACTGAGTTACACCCCCAGCGGCAGGGGTTGAAGTTTTAAAAGGAGTCAGAGCAGGGTGGCTAATACCTATAATACCTATAATACCTGGAAGACTGAAAAATGAGGATTGTAAGTTCAAAGCCAGCCTGCCAAGATGTGCCCACTTGTGCAACTGTGGCTTGATTATGATGAGGGTAATTTTCTGATTGAATTTGAGTTCCCCTCCATAGGAAAGAACCTATGTCTGGTGTAAATCTGACCAAAATCTGATGGGTGGGAAGGCCATATAGACCTTAGAGGGGAGTCTATTAGTATTCTTCTGTTAATGGATATGTTGTTAAACTGCCTTCTAGATACTCATATTTATACTAGTATGTTCTCATCCTTTTGTCAGAGAAGCTGCTTACAGTGTGGTAGTGATTAATGTGGATCCTCACGAAACTCAGATGGTTTAACCTGCGCTCTGTTCTACAGGGGAAGGAAACTCAGTCTAATCTTTTTGATTCATCTGAATCAGCGGGCTCAGGTGTGGCCTTTTATCTTTCACCTTGCAAGCATTCTTTCAGGAGAAAAACTACCTCTTTTTATGGTGACTATTTTACAGAAAATTCAAATACTTTCAATTCCTGCATTCTTGTCATTTCAGACTACCTAGGAACTTGTCATAGTCTCACATACTTTCTGTTTTTACTCAGTGAACTCAGAAACCAGTATACTCATGCTTTCTTCTGTTGGGCTTCTATTAATTATTATTATTATTATTATCATTATTATTCATTATTATTGTGTGTAAGGAGAGATAGGTAGGTGGATAGGAAGCTAGATGGAGGCTAGTGGATGTATGGATGTATGATATGCACGCGGAAATCAAAGAATGGCCCTGTGGAGATGGCTCTTGCCTTCCACCTTTATGTCAGTTCTGGGGATTGAACTCTACTCATCAGGCTTGCGTCTTTGGGCAGTAATTGCCTTCACCTGCTGAGTCATCTCACTTGCCAGCCCTGTTTACTTATTTTAAAGTCTTTGTGGTGCAGGGAGTTGAACCCAGGGCCTTGCATATACTTGAGGGACATGGATTTTCGTATTTCATCCTTGGCCCCCACAGGACTTTCAATAGTTATTTTTTAAGTATGTAAACCATAGAAGTCTACCATGCTGGATGTGGAAGATAGATATTTCTGACCTTAGAGTATGTAAGGTTTGAAAGGCTAAAGTCGTTCCTTAGGTCCAGATACAAGGTGTCTGAGATGGGGCCATGTGTAGGACATGAGAAAATTCTGGAAAGAGGGAGAGAATAAATACCAAGAAAATTCTGAGATGGTGGCCAGAAGTGGAACTGTGGGTCAGGTTGGACCTTTGTGTAAGAGAGAAAGTTTGCTTCTATACAACGGAATCCGGAATGGGTGTGTGGCATTTTCTTGGTGCGGCACTCACCATAGCCAGTGTTTGGAGCACAGCCAGGGAGCATCTATGACATCTGCATGACCTAAAGGATTGAGTGGGGTTTGTAGGAGAGATTGCAGAAGATGACTTTTGTTGGATATGGACATCAGGAAGGAGTTCTTTTGTGGACTGTTAAAGGATGAAGTGCGGCACTGTGCACACAGCAAGTGTCAAGTTCAATGAATGACATCACCAGCCATCTCCAGACCCCAAACCTAGAGTCAGTGTTAGCACCTGCTTCTGCTTTCCTCAGGTCACTGAAGCTGTCAATGATGCTGTCAACTGGAATAGCTCTGGGTTTGGTCCATTCTTTATAGCCGCTACACTGAACCAACACATCTCCCTTTCCCTGGTATCCTGTAACAGCCTCCTGTCTGCTCTCCCCAAATTACCTAGAGTGCACACTTTCTCCCACTGCTACCATGCCAGCCTACTCTCCATATTGTATCCAGAGACCTTTTCAGAATGCAGATCCAGTATGTTTCCAAGCCCCAACTTTTGCCCCATTCTTTACATTTTACTCTCACTATATATATTTTTTTCTAATCAGGTCAAGCTCTTCTGTTATTTGCTCTCAAAGCATCATGTACTATTCCTTCCAAGCAATTATCATGGTTTAAATGATGCAATTCTTGCATGTGATTAATAGATTAATTTCCTTCTGCTCACCAGGCTCTAAATTCCACGAGGAAAAAGATGGTGTCTATTTTTTGCTCATCCGTAACCATGTTTCCTAATCAACCAAGACAACCTATAACTTGGTAGCTGGCAAGTGAGTGAATAAATCTATCTTAGTGAATGGATGACTTAATGAATAAATGGCAAGGAATAATAAGTTACTGTTGGGTATGTGTTGAAGGAAACACAGAGTAAGATAGAATGCCTGGTTGAGACCTCTCACCTCCCGCAAGAGCATGGAAGATTCAGTTTTGAATCACTTAATTGAGAAAAACCTTCTAGTGGCTGGGGAGATGGCTCTGGGAGTGTGCTGACTAGTTTTTTTGTCAACTTGACACAGACTAGAGTCATCTGCAAAGAGGGAACTTCAGTTGAGAAAATGCCACATCAGGTTGGTCTGTGGGCAAGTCTTTGGGGACATTTTCTTGATTAATGATTGATGTGGCAGGGCCCAGCCTATTGTGGGTAATGTCATCTCTGGGCTGGTGGTCCTGGGTACTATAAGAAAGTAGGATGAGCAAACCATGAGGAGCAAGCCAGTAAGCATCTTCCTCCATAGATTCTACTTTAGTTCCTGCCTCGATTTCTGCTGACTTCCTTCAAGATGAACTGTGATTAGGGTGTGAAATAAACTCTTTCCTCCCCATGTTGCTTCTGGTCATGGTGTTTTATTACAGCCATGGCTAAGAGCACTTGTTCTGCAAGCACAAGGACCTGGGTTTGAGTTTCTAGTACACACATATAAAAAGCTGAGAATGGTTGCATGTACCTGTAACCCCAGCATTGGGTCAGAGGGGAGAGACAGGTGGATCCCAAAAGCTATATGGCTTCCACCTTAGCCGAAATGGTGAGATTGTGGTGCATCCAGAAACCCTGTCTCAAGGGAATAGGGTGGAGAGTACTGGAAGAAGATACCTGGCATTCTTCTCTGGCCTCTGCACGCATGTGCACAGGTGTGAGAACTCTTCTCTGGCCTCCACAAGTGTGCACAGGTATGAGAACTCTGGTCTCCACACATGTGTGCACAGGTGTGAGAACTCTTCTCTGGCCTTCATACGTATGCACATGTGTGAGAACTCTTTTCTGGTCTCCACACATGTGTGCAGAGGTGTGAGAACTCTTTTTAAAAATTTAATGATGGAAACAGAATTATACCCAAAAGTGAAGCTTCTGGAAAACCACTTGTCCTTCCCTGTTTTATATCATCCCTTAAACTTGACCATGGCCTGCTGCCTGGCCTCGCAGTTCATAGCTGGGTCTCTAAAGACGTTCTTGTTGACAACAGTTTTGTTCAAGGGCATAGTCACAGAGTACCTCGTGGGCATGAGGTGATTGTAGCTATAAAATTTGACAAAGAACTTGATATTTGACCTCTTGGAGATTTTCTTCATGCCCATGGCAGCTGTCACTTTTCAGGGATAGCGGTCATTCCAGCCGCCAGGGCATGGCTGTAAGGGTGCTCTGAGGTGCCATCATCAACGTTCTTCATGATGATGGCTTTGCATATGGAGATGCATCCAACCAGGACCAGCTCCACTCTCCCAGGTTTCATGAACTTGCCCATTTTGACAGTAAGCAACTGGCACCCAGAAGAAAAGAAAGAAGGGTGCTTCTTCTTCTTACACTAACGTGTGTGCACACTACTCCTCACTTACCTATGCTCTGTTATTCCAAAATGTTTCCTCAAGGATGTGTAGTGAACAAAAGCTGATATTCACAGAACACACCCACACCCACCCCCACACCCCCCCTACGAGGCCAGACAACATTTAGGGGAAGGCAAGTGTGATATGGGGTTCCCCTCTGTATGCTGTGAATATCATTGGTTAATAAAGAATCTGTCTTGGCCTGGGATAGTGTACAGTAGAGCTAGGCAGGGGAGGGGGAAGAAGAGAACTAAACTGAATTCTGGGAAAAGGAGGCAGAGTCAGGGAGAAGTCATGGAGCTGCCACCAGAGACAGACATGCTGTAACCATGCTGGTAGGCCACGAGCCTCGTGGTAAAATACAAAATAATGGAGTTGGGTTAATACTAGATGTAAGAGCTAGCTAGCAATATGCTTAAGTAATTGGCCAAGCAGCGATTTAATTAATACAGTTTCTGTGTGGTTATTTTGGGAGTCTGGGTGGCCGGGAACACACAAGAGGACTTATACAACACAAGTGGATCTCTGTGACATGGCCAGCTTGGTCTACACAGCAAGTTCTAGGCCAGCAATGGTTACATAGTGAGATGACACCCCTCCCCCCACCACACGAAAACAAACAAGAACAATAATAAAGCAAACTGACTCCTCTCCAGGTGTAGTGGTTTGAATAGCCCCTAAAGAGAGTGGCACTTGTTAGGAGGGGTGTTTTTGTTGGAGGAAGTGTGTCACTGTGGAGGC
>LOJH01031162.1:0-16902 GCA_001685095.1 Ellobius talpinus
GGATGAAAAGCAGGCCCACTCCCCTTTCACTACAGGCTTGGGTGATCCAGCATCTCAGAATGATCTCTGAGTGCCTCTGTTTCAGTTTCCTTAGAATTCTACATTGAGAACATCTTCAATTCCACTAGCTAAGATGGGTCAGCTTCACATACTATTCTAGCAAAGAATGCAGATAAGTCTTGCATTTTTCCATTTTACAAAGACTGGGAAACAAATGTTATTGCTAGCTCTCCCAGGATTTGACCATTATTCTAATTTTTTCAAGGTTCCCCAAAGATGCTATCACCTCCAGACAACAGGAAGTAATCTAGAGACTATGACACTCACATTCCTAAGAGATGGGGTGGGTGGTTTAAGTAATTTGATGGGTTATGAATGTTTTCCATCATTTAGTTGTGTTAGTTACTAGTTGTTATTTGTCATGGTTAAGAAAAATGCTGAACATGGATTAGATTCAGGGATCTATTTCTGAAGGGAATAATGGGGGGTTGTGCATCATATAAATGATGGGAAAAAGTTAGATTATTGAGTCTACTTTTGAACAAGCTCTAGTCTCAAATATTTTACATTGGTATCAATCTTTGTAAATTGATACAAATTTAAAGTTATTTTTGTTGTACTGTATATATTTTTCTATTCTTTTTTAAGATAGTGCACCTATGCTTCTCATTTAAAATTGTAATATAAATTTTAGTTCTTGAAAGGTATTTTTGGATAATAAGAATATACAGGTTAATAGACATTTATAACAGTCAAACTTTTAGTCATGTTAGGTATATTTTTAAGGTCATACAAAGTTATATTTTAGATATAGGTGAGTGATCTTCAAACACTTCAAAGACCCACAGAATATGGAATTTAAAATATTCTATTAACATAAAGTTTTTCATGATGGTGAGACATGTTTGCTCCTGTCAATGCCAATTATTTCAAAAAAAGATGATGAACAATTTCTATATGAAATTTGCTTTCTTCACTACAAAGCCTATCTGCTAGACAAAGGAACTACCACTGCCTTAACTGCTGATAGTATACTGTCCAAATTAGACAAGCAGAACACAAAGGAAAGTACTGTCAAATTTTCCCAACACAAGGTGGGACAGTCCTTCAAAATTCCTTCTTCACATATATGTCTACCAGACATTCTTGGCCTGTAGTCAAAGACAGATGCCCTAGTATTACAAAGGGAACTTGAGCCACCTGTTCTATTTGTATCTGTGGATTTGAATGATTTTTTTGCTCTGTACTTTCTGTTTACTCACAGGACAACTTATTCTTGTTTATGCTCTGGTGGATTTGAAGATGAGACAGTTATAGTTACATTTTTCCTTATTACTGAATTTAAAAAAGAAATGGTGTGGGACAATCATCCATACTCTGTCAGTTATATTTTAAATAAACTCTGATTGACCGATAGCCAGGCATGAAGTAGAGGCAGGAAAACCAGACAGAAAGTAGAGGTGGGATAATGAGAACAGGAGTATTCTGGGAAGAAGGAAGCTCTTTCCCCAGTCCTGCCCAGACCACAGAAGAAGCAAGATGTGACCTGCCCTGCTGAAAAAGGTACTGAGCCATGTGGCTAACATAAGAATATAGCTAGAATAATGGGCTATTATAAAGTTGTAAGGGCTAATACAAAGCCTGAGCTAATGGGCCAATCAGTTTATAACTTATAGAGACCTCTGAGTTATTTTCTTTTGGACTTGCTGGCTGTGGGGTACTGGGCAGGACAGAAATCCCAACAAGCAGGCTCTCATGTTACAAAGAAACTCCCCCAAAGAGGTGTAAAATATGTAAGAATGAGAGAATAAAAGCTTAAACTGCCTATCAAGAAAATGTTTTGAGGTGTGAAAATATTTTTGGGTTTATAATACAAGGTAGGATTGAGTACAAAACTTTGGACTCACAAAGATCGATAATGACATATTTTCTCTGAATTTTCCAAAGACAGATGGTGTGGACATTGTGAATACAATTCTTACCTGATAATTTTTCTCCTTCTATAGTTTTACTATATTACAGTTAAACTTTTTTTTATCTAGACAAAAGGGGGTAAATGTTGTCGATCAATCTTTTGTTCACTGTGAAGATGGTTCTTTTCCAAGATGACTTCTGATTGGTTTAATAAAGAGCTAAATAATCAATAGCTAGACAGGACAAGTTTAGGTGGGAATTCTGAGCAGAGAGAAAATGAGGTGAATTTAGGATTAAGAGAGATGTCATAGGACATGGAGAAGAAACAGGAGGTTCAAAATGGAAGAGATTAAAAAAGCCATGAGGCAAAATGTTCATTAATATAAATGGGTTAATTTAAGTAATAAGAGCTAATTGCATAAGCTTAAGTTATAGGCTGAGCTTTCATAATAAGTGTCCATGTTATTTTGAGCTGTAAACCCCAAAATAATCCATCTACAAGTTTCTTTTTGGAATTTTATAACAACAACAACAAAATAGCATAACTACCTATTCTTCAGTCCCAATCAGTGACTTGAGAAAAATAAAATATTACCTGAGTAAATGGGAAATGCAGAACAAACAACTTAAAAAATACAGATATGATAGAAACAAGCTGACAGACTTGACAGTCATGCAAGGTTCCTCTGTAATTTTGGGGCATCCATTTTAGGACTACAGTTCTAGACTATCTCGCAAACTTTTCTGTGAAGCAGAAATTTGAAAGGACTGCCCTACCCTGTCTTCGTAAAGTTTCAGCAGTCACCTTCTTACATTTTCTTCTTGTCCAATTTGGACAACATAGTGTCAGCAGTTAAGGCAAGGGCAGCTTCTTGCCCAGTGGCTAACTGTGGCAAAATGAAAGCGAACTCTATATAGAGGATCTTGCATATGCATTATCTTCTTTGAAGGAAATTGGAACTGCCAGGAGCAGACATATCTCACCATCATGAAAAGCCTTATGCTATTTAAAGTTCTTAAATGTCATATTCTGTAGGTCTCTGAAGTGTTTGAAGACTACATAGTATAATCTTCTGTCCTTGAAAATGTATATAACATAGCAGAAGTTTGATCATTATAGATGAGTAAGTACTAACCTATATTTCATTTTCCTTTGCAATAATATCTTCCAATGAATAGAACTTTACATTATTTTTTAAATGAGCTGTATATATATAATACCATAACAAAGAGTAGAAACATATATAGTGTATGTTATAACAAAATAACCTTAAATTAGTATCAATATACAAAAGTTTGTTCCAATGTAAAATACTTAAGACTAGGAGTTGCTTTTTAGTTTTAAAGTAGTCTCAATATATAAACTAATCTTTTATCCTATAATTCATATATCATATGTTGTAACAAAAATAACCTTAAATATGTATCAATATACCAAACTCCATACCAATGCAAAATATGTGAAACTACTATTAACATTTTAGTTTAAAAGTAGATTCAATACCCTACCCTTTTTTCCTATTATTCCTATATACCCTATTTTCTTTTCAGAAAAAAAATCCTGAATCCAACATCCTTCACTTAGCTTTTCCCCTGATTTTGGCCAGTAACAACATATTACTAACCCCTCCAACTAATGACAAATCTCTACAACCTACTGAATGACAGGAAACCACCCACCCCACCTCTTTGGAATATTGGTATTTTGTTTTTAAACTTACTTCCTGATATCTGGGGGTAATAGCATCTTTAGTAGACTGAGAAAATTGTTATAATGGTTAAGTCCTGGGAAAGCTAGCTGTATTATTTGCTGCCCAGTCTCTGTATAATGGGAAAGAGCAGGGCTTATCTGAAGTCCTGGCTAGTCTGTGAGACTAGACCATCTCCATCAGCAGTTTTGAAGTTTTCTAGATTTAGAATTTTGAGGAAATTGTGAAATTATGAGAGGCATTCTGAAAGGCATTCTGGATCACATGGGCTATTTGTTTTTATTAGTGTGTGTGTGTTTCCCTGAAAAGAACCACAAACTTTAAAATTAACATACATATTTGCATTACTACATGTATGGAATGTGTGGTATGTACAATAAGCTAAAAATTATTTTTTTGCTCTATATTTCAGCAGGTAAAAAATATCTGTCAATTTTATAAGTCCATTTGAACTGCATTTAAATCACAATTCAGGCTATATGAAAGGATGGCATGTAATAATAAGTCATGAGGCCTCTATAGCAAAGAATTATCTTGCTTAATCCAATCTCAGAGATGTTCCCATGTAACAGTATTAGCATGATCATCACCAGTCTTGTAATTTTTCTTGGTTTCTTCCTTCATGTCTGCAGTCAAGATTTTGAGAAAGTCTCCCACAGTCAAACTTTGTCTTCATTAATTTTGAAGAAATCCTTAGCTTTTTGAAAACAAAAACATAAGATTTAGACATTCATGTCAACTAATCTGGACTGGCCACATGATGCTTACTTCTGTCCACATGTCACAGGAAGAAGAAATCTTTAACTCTTTTTGAGAAAAAAATATTTAAAATTTTACAATTTCAATATTGCAGTTATCAATGTATTTTGAATTTGATGCTTTTAAATTTTTTTCCAATTAAAAAAAGATTCCCCAAAACAACACATTTACTGACTTCCATTTTGAAGTTAAGACATTCTCAAAATATATAGGCTGGTTTAATTCAGTGAACTTTTTTTCTACAATCCAATCTCTCTCTTTTTTATTCATTATAATTTTAAAAAATTTAAATTAACTGTCTCAGTTAGGGTTTCTATTGCTGTGATGAACCACCAGGATCAAAGAGGAAACTGGGCAGGAAAGAGTATATTAGGCTTAGACTTCAACACTGTTGTCCATCATGAAAGCAGGTCAGGACAGGAACTCACAACAGAACAGGGTCCCAGAAACAGGTGCCAATGCAGAGGCCATGGAGAGGAGCTGCTTGCTGATTTGCTTCCCCTGAATAGTTTAGCCCATCTTTTCGTAGAACCTTGTACCAGCATCTCAGAGCGGACACCACACACTATGGGCTGGATGCTCACCCATTGATTACCAAATGAGAAAAAACCTTACAGATGGATCTCAAGGAGGCATTTCCTCAGCTGAGACTACCTCCTCTGATGATTCTGTCTTATGTCAAGTTGCCCCACAAAACCACCCAGTACAACTGATCCCTTGTTAACCTGACACATAAAGACATAACTATTAACCCACAACCTTCTTTCTTATTCATCCCCAAGATCTTAACTAACTTTAAAAGTCCCACAGTCTTACAAACTCAAATACATTTAAATTTTTAGTTCATTTAAAATGCCAATCTGTTTAAAAATACAAAGTCTTTTAAATTTAAGTTTTTCAACTGTGGGCTCCAGTAAATTAGTTTCTTACTTCAGGATAGAAAAAAATCAGGGCATAGTCACAACCAAATCAAATCAAAACATAATTCTAACTGTCCAATATCTGGGATCAACTCAAAAACTCCTGGACTCTCCCAGAGGGCTTAGGTTACTTCTCTGGCTCTGCCCTCTGAAGTACACACAGTTTGTCTTCTAGGCTATGACTGGCTCCACTTCATATAGGTCTTCCCATGATCCTGGCATCTCCAACATGTTGGAATCCCCTGCTGCAACTGGGCTGCATTTTCACCAACAGCCTCTCATAGGTTCTCCTTATTTTCAAAGCTTCGACTTCCTTGCATTGTCTCTTCATTCATCCAACTTCAGCTGTTACTGAGGCTGTTCCATCACCAGTGGCCTTTTCTGGCCGGTCATATTGCTAATCCGCAACTGCTCTCTATGACCCCTTCATGCCTTCAAAACCAGTAACACCCGAGTGACGCTTACATATTACCAAGTCCAGCTGCTAGCATGATGTACAACCTTGACTGCCTTTGGAAAATAGCTTCCCAGTGCTCTCAGAAAGCACATACCAGAAAATTTATCCTTAGTAATGCTGACCTGTTCTTAATCACCATGAATTTCTTAGCTCTAGCTGACCAGTATCAAATAGCCTTCAAAGCAAAATTTTGTCTTAGTACATCTGGTATCTTGTCAATCACAATGGATTTTTTAGCTTTAGCTAGCAAGAACCACAGGAATTTATTTCAAAATAAAAACTGACTCTGGTAGAGTCTTTAAACTTCCCTCTGAAACTTTGCTAGCTATGTCTCCAACTTCTGCACTTGTCTCAACAGTATCATCTTCCAAGTTCCTAAAGAGCATTCCACTTAGCCCACTAAGCTCTTAACACTCAATGGTTCTTCTAGCCCCAAGTTTCAAAGTCCTTCACAATCTTCTCAAAAAACATAGCCATGTCTGTCACAGACATACCCCCCAAGACTGGTACCAATATGTGTAAGATAGGGTTTCTTTTTGGGGGTGATTCAAAACAGGATTTCTCTGCAGTTTGGGATCCTGTCTTGGAACTAGCTCTTGTAGACCAGGTTGGCCTTGAACTCACAGAAATCTGCCTGTCTCTGCCTGCCAAGATCTGGGATTAAAGGTATGTGCCACCACTGCCCAGTCTTGTATAGAGTTTCTATTGCTGTGATAAAACAGCAAAACTAAAGAGCAAGTTGGAGAGGAATGGATTTATTAGGCTTAGAGTTCAGCATCACTGGCCATCACTGAAGAAAATTAGGACTAGAATCCAAAACACACAGGATCCCAGAAGCAGGAGCTGATGTAGAGGCCATGGAAAGGAGCTGCTTACTGCGTTGCTTCTGTCTTGCTTAGGACACTTCATATAGAATCCAGGAACAGCACCCTAGGAGAGCACCACCCACTAAGGGCTGGGCCCTTCCCCCATTGATAGCTGAATGAGAAAATGCTTTATAGCTGGGTCTCAAGGAAGCATTTCCTCTGAAGAGGCTTCTTTCTATGGTGACTCTAGCTTGTATCAAGTTGATACTAAAGCCACCCAGTATATAAACAGAGAATTATCTAGGATCCAGACATTCTGTGCTATGAATACCATCCTTATGTGGCTTATTATTTTCATATTACTTTACTCTCTCTTTTAAGTCTTTATTATTTTTAAAATATTTATTAACTAATTTTTCTATGGTTATCTATACCTATTTTTTTTCTTTAGAATCTAAACACATCTTCAAACATGTTGTACCTTTTTAGTGGTTTTCTCAGTCTGGACCTGATTTTCTGTGCATCTACAGTCTTCCCTGGCAGTGTGAGCCAAATCTTAATTGACTAGGTCATCTGCTGTGTGTCTCCTCTTAGTACAGGGTGCTTATGGTTAGCCTTGTCCTTCTAGAGTCAGTCCAGCAAGCGACCCCTCTTGTTAAGGGCTCTAGGTACTGTTTCCATGAGAGCTGAGTCACATTTCCATCCCAGCTCTGGGAAGTTGCGGAGTCACCTTTCCAGAATCCCACAAACAGTAAGCAACTGTTGAGAGTGCTTGTGGAGAGGCACAGGCAGTGACAGTGGCAGTGCTGTCTCATGTAACTTCTCTGTATGGTCATGCAATGTGTTGGACCAACCAATTGCTGTTGACTTTTTTCTTTGGACCATCAGACCCCAACTAATGACATGGAGACTTTAATACTTACAAAAGCTTGTCCTTGTCTTAGGCTTGTTTCCAACTAGTTCTGATAGCTTAAATTAACCTGTGCCCATTAATCTATGTTTGACATGTGGCTCTTCATCTCTTCTGATTACCATGTGTCTGACTAGCTCCATGGTTCACTGATGAAATCCACATACCTAGATTCATCCCATGAGTTCCTCTCTATTTCTAGGTTATTATAGTAAATAGAATAGAAATCAACACAAAAAATAGGTTTGTTCAAAATCAAAAATATCAAGGATTTTAGTTTTATCCTTATATGCTGAATATTTCCTGTATATACTACACAGTGGTTGATAATATTAGCTAGAAATTGCTATAAGTTGTTTTTGATGCTAGCAAACATGGTGATAATTATGAACATCAAGAGCCTAAAATCACAAAGGGAGAAGTACTGTTTAGACTTCTCCTCTGTTTATTGATAGAAATCAATGAGACAAATGAAAGGTTATGAAAAAGAACTTTAAAACTGGAGTGAAACAGGATATCAGATAAAGGAAACAAAACTTAATTATATACTAGGATGCAGAAGGAAGATTTGTTGGAAAAGGTGGGGCTGAAACTATAATATATGTATATGAAATATACATGTGTGCAGTGTATATGGTGTGATTTTTTTAGGGTTATGCTGTTCTCTCTTTTGTATGTAATGTAGCAATCTAATAATTAAAGTGTAAGAAATGATATACACACAATCTTTTGTGTATACATTGTGTAATCTAATATCTAAAAGAAAAAAGAAACTGAACATTTTCTAGGTCACACATATTTTAGTATCAGGTGAAATAAACCGATTTAAAAAATCTCTATTTTGTGCAGATAAAGTAGTCAAGGCTCTTATAAACTTGATGAGATTTTTAAAGAGCTTTTTCTACTAATCAGGTGCAGAACTGAACTGAATTTCAGGCCTCTAATTAAATGTCCAGAGATATTTGGAGATTCCACATAACTACACCTTAGAAATATTGCTGTGAAATGTCAGAGGTTGGCATTACTCGTTCCCTGCTACCATTCTCCTCCAGACTTTTGTCTTTAACATTCATTAATTTGAGATTTTTCAGTTCTCTGTTTGGCATATGCTTTGCTTTTGCAAATAGTGTTTAGTGTTTCCCTATCTTTCTAAATCTGAATTTGTTAAAAAAAAAAACAGAGTGAGACCCACTATTGAATTCTCAGCCTCCAGCTTAGAGTCCAGATACAGAAAAGTTGTGCAATAACATAAGTACAATTACTAAACAGAAGTTGTGCCAAAGGTTTTATGACCTTTAAGTTTTTGGCTTCTCCATGAAGGAAAATTACCACATGGGATTTAAATGAAAAATTTCACATGTTCATATGAATTGAAATTCAGCAACATTAATTACAGAGAAAAGTCTATTCATAGCTTATTTCATGATGAAGTAGGTTATTTTTCATTCTGAATATACTGATCATTATTCAATAACTTTGCTGGTATTTGGTCTTAACTGCATTTATCAACTAAGAGAGTTGCTTAGAAAATAAATTTATAAGGTTAATTGCCAGAGCATTATGCAAAATATAAAAAAATGCAATGGCAGCAAAACCATTGGTCTGGAGGGACTATTTCAAATGGATCATCTCTCATTAATTGTGACATAATATTCCTTAATTAGGAATGGCTCTTGTTCCAAACGTGCTTTCTGTGCAAAGTACATGTCAAAATTTAGGATATTTTTCTACTTATATTTATTTCAACTATGCAATCTCAAGGTTAATTTGTGGTACTGATGAAAGTATATAATAGATTATTATTTAGAATTGTTATTAAAAAGAGATTTTTCAACTAATGTACATATCTGTTTTACTGAATATACCTCTGTATGTAAGCCCACCATTTATTAAACTTTCTTTTTGAGTCTTTAAGTAAACAGTTTATTATTATATTATGGGTTTTGATTTTATGTATTTTTAAAAACCACTCGCATGCAGTGAGTGCCCTTGCATGACAGAAGGTGTCAGATCCCCTAAACTGGAGTCATAAATGATTGTGATCCACCATGAAAGTGTTAGGAATTAAATGTGTGTCTTCTGTAAGAGCAACTATTGCTCTCAGCAACTGAACCAAATATCCAACCATAATGTATATTTAATTTGTGACAATGATAGACTGAAAAAGTCTTTATCTAAGAATACTAATATTTTTTGGATATAGGCATTTCCCTCTGCTGTTTAATAAAGTGCCATTGTATTTTAAAAATGATAAAATGAAAAATAGAATTCTGAAAAATGGGTCATGTACATTCATGGTCATGTCACATTAAATTTCATCCCTTCAGATATTTGAAGCTCCATTCCTGCAAGCTATAATCAGCCTTTGCATGTGTGCACTTTTGGAAATTGAATTTGATGAAAATAAAGACAAGGATTTCTTTTTGACATTTCTATGGACTCAAATAGAAATGAACAATTACTTAATGTCTAAATTCCACAAAGCTTTGAGAAACATAAACTCTCTCGATTCCTTCTACCTCTGTTATTGCTGTTCCCCAATTTCACTGTGTCCCCACCATAACACTCTTTCTCAGACTCCCTGGGTTGTAGACTATTGTCTTGCTTTCCCTCCTCTGTCATAGCCTCTTCAGATTTTACCTCTCACATCTTGTGTCATTCATGCTTTTGTGATGTTTCCAAATAGAGGTGGTCATAATTTAACCTGTAAAACCCATTCCTATGTCTAGCTACACTCTCTTACTCTTAACAATTATTCATTCAGTTCATAAAGAAATGTCAGAAAGGATTGCTTTATTTTTCTTTTTATTTTCTCTCTCTGCAAAGTAAAGAGTTTTGTAATCTTTTTATGAATCATGTCCCCATTATTTTGAGTAGCACCATTTTAAAAATGGAGATTTATGGAAAAATGCATTATGCATCAAAATTTCTACAATTCATTTCTATCCTAAATTGGTGGCCATCTCAAAATCTTTAAATGACTAGCATATAACAGGAGCGGATACAGAATAGAGAGGACAATTAGTGATTAGCAGTAAAGGCTGTGGAAAAAATACCTTTTGATCCACTATCTAATCCTAATTTACTTCTCAATAGCCCTGATTTTGTTAAACTGTACTCCAAAATGTAAGATTTTATGTATAATTCATTAATTTTTATTGTTTCCTTTATAGAGCTCTTGCTTCCTTACTTTTCTGTTGCTATGAAAAAATACTCTGACAAAACTCAATGTATGTATTTTCATTGCAATTCCAAGTCATCCTGAATCACTGAGGGAAGTTAGGACAAGAACCTGAAATAAAATTCATGGCTAAATACCATTTGCTGGCTTACTTGTTCATTCACTCATTCAGAGGCTCATGCTTAGGCAGTTTTTGTTTGTTTGTTTGTTTGTATTTAATAAACTCCAGGGTCACCATTTTAGAGATGATGATGATGAGGTTCACAGTGGACTAGGTCTTCCTATACCAATTAATAAGATAGTTTCTCCTCATTAAGATTAACTATCAATTTGCCACAGCTTAGGATCACTTAAAAAATACCTCAGTTACATAATCCTCTATCAGGTTGGTCTGTAGAAATGTGCTATGGATTGTCTTAATTGTCCTAATTGATGTGGCAAGGCTCAGCCACTTAGGTAGTCCTGGAATGGATAAAGACGTGAGAGTGGAGGAAAGAGCTTGACCAAGAACATCCTCCGTGGTTCTTGGTCAACTTTTTTGGCTATAAGTGCATGACTGAGTCATAGTTAATGTGATGTGGAAAAGCAAGCAGTCGCAGTCCCTCCTTCTGTTTTTTTTTTTTTTAATTTGAGTTCTTCTCCTGATTTACATCTGTGTTGAACTGTGACCTGCAAGTGTAAGTTGAAATAAACTCCTTTGTCCTCAAGTTACTTTTGGTCAGAGTGTTTTAATCACAACAAGGGATTTAAACTATGACATAGTTCCCTAAAGACGTTCCAACAGGCCAGTCTGGTATAGACAGTGTATTGATTGAGACTTCTCCTATCAGATGATGCTAGCCAGCTACTAATGTTGGAAGAGGTCAAAACAATGATGCATGGTGAACAAGTCTTTGAAGAACTACAAGAGAAGCTCCAGAAAAATGCAGAGAGCCTTTTACCTAGAGTGTGTTTTATTCTCTGAATTGATTTGGATGTGATTTTATGCCTTCTGTGACAAATCCTTGTGTTCAATTTGTAAGACATGTTTATTCTTGTTGTTTATCAGAACATAGCTATGGAATTCAATCTGGTGAAAGGATATGCTGAGTGCTGTCCTCAGTGTACCCTGAATCTGGATATGACTTTCTGCTTTGCTTTTGTGCTTTCCCAGATATAAACTATGGTAAGTGTCGTCAGACAATTGTGTTTAAATTGGTCTGTCCCGAGAAAGTTCTGGAAATGAGTTACTCTGTTAATATTTACTATGTATTACTGGCATTTATTTACAACTTGTCTCATCATGTTTTTCTGAACCCAAAGGACCATTCTTGAAACATTGCCTTCTTTGTTCCATTCATGTATGTCTTAGTTTGCATTTTTATTGCTGTGACGAGATACCATAACCATGGCAACTCTTACAAAGAAAACATTTAATTGAGGTGACTTGCTTACAGTTTTAGAGCTTCGGTCCATTATCATCATGACAGGCTTCCAGGCAAATGTGGAACTTGCTACATCTTGACCAGAAGACAGCAGAAAGTCAACTGAGCATCACACTGAGGGAAGTTTGAGAAAAAGAAACCTCAAAGTCTGCAACCACAGTGACACACTCCTTCCAACATGGCCACACCTCCAAATGGTGCCACTCTTTTCTTTCTAACCTCTGCATTCCATTCCCTGACCCCCTAAAGGCTTATAGTCTTATGGTAATGCAAACAGTTCATTCAGTCCAATTTCAAAGTCTCCAGTCTATCACAGTCTCAACAATGTTTAAAAGTCCTAAGTCTCTTCTGAGATGAAGGAAGCCTCTTAATTGTAATCACCCTGTAAAAATCAAAATCACATAGTAGGTCACATACTCAGAACATATAATAGTACAAGATAAACATTACCATTTCAAAATATAGTGAAGGGAGCATAGTAAGGACATACTGGACCAAAGCAAGCCTGAAAACCAGCTGGGCATTCTCCAAACTCTGCATCTTCATGTTTGATGTTAATATGATTTCTACATCTTCAGTTCAGTTCAGCTTTGTTGACTGCAGCACACTTCTTTCTCTTTGGCTGGTTCCACTCCCTGCTAGCAGCTTCTGTTGGCATGACTTATCCCATGACTCTGCCATTCCTAATGTCTTCGGTTCTCCAAGGCAAACCAGGCTGCAACTTCATAGCTTCACACAATGACCTTCTTACTAATCCTTCATTCAAGGATAACCCTTAGACGCGTCTGACCTCAGCGGCTGTGCTTAGGCAACTTCTATAACCTGTTTCTTCTATCTCTAATTCTAAAGCCAGAATCACGTGGCTGAAGCTGCCAAGGTCTGGCTTACTGGGACTGGAACATTGTCCCTTGTTTAATTACATCTTTATCAGCTTTCTGTTTTCCTTTCTTGCCTAAGCTTGTCTGTCATTGAACTTGATATTTAGACCAAGGTGATCTCAAATTCAGAGACTCCCCCCACCTCTCTGCCTTCCCAATTCTAGGATTAAAGACTGCACACCAACATACCAGGCTCTAAACATTTCTTTAATTCCATTCCACAAGTTAGAAACTTAGCTGGGTGGGAACACCACGCTATTTATTTCATTTCTTAATACTTTTATCTTCTTGAACATAAGATTTAGCTCCCATTCCACTTTCAGGTGCTCCTTTTCTCAGAATTAACATTTTGTAATTTAATCTGCTCAGCTTGCCCTTTTTCATTATAAACCTTCATTAGAGTTATCACTAAAAGCTGCTCAGCATAGTCTATACTAGGCTGCCTTGAGATTTCTTCTACCACAGGAAATATTCCAAAACTATTCATTTTAACCTCAGAGAGACTCTTTGGACAAGGGTAAAAGGCAGTCACTCTCTTCACCAAAATATCACAAGAATGATTACTAGGCAACTTATTAAATTTCTCTGAAACCTCTTGTGCCAATTCCTGACACTTCAAATCAGTATTCTACTTCCATGCTCTTATTAGTATGCCCATTAAGCAGTGCTCAAAGCATTGCACAGCTTTCCAAACCCAAAGTATCAAAATCCAAATTCCTTCAAACAAACACACGGTCTGGCCAGTCACAGAAACAATCCACTCCACGGTACCAACTTCTGTCTTGATTAGGTAGGGTTTACTATTGCTGTGAAGAGACACCATGATCAAGGCAACTCTTCTGAAGAAGATCTTTAACTGAGGTATCTTGCTCACAGTTTTAGAGATTTAGCCCATTATCATCTTGACGGGGTACAGTGGAATACAGGCAGATATGTTGATGTCTATATCTTGACTAGAAGGCAGCAGGAAGTTGGCTAAGTGTCACACTGAGGAGTGCTTGAGAAAAAGAGACCTCAAAACCTTCAACCAAGGTGACATTCTTCCTCCTACAAAGCCACACCTCTGAATAGTGCCACTCCCTTTGGGGGTCATTTTCTTTCAAACCCCCACAATGCATAAACATACCATAGAATTGATATATGGTTGTCTGCACATTTAGACTATAGTCCATCCCATTCTATTAGGTCTTCAAATCTCAGGTCCTATAGAGAGATCTGTAAAAGTCAATCAAATCTGACACTCTATTTGACATCAATGATATCCAGAACTCATCCTTTTTGAACAAATAAAACATTATCTCTACTATATATGTTGTGTGCCTCCATGTTTTTGGAATCTTGACTAGAAAATTAAATGATGGCAACAAAAGTTCAAAAAATTCCAGGTAAGATGGACAAAGCATCACCATAAAATAAGTTATAAAATTGGCATTTCCAATGCTAATGTAGTTATACCAGAAACCCAAAATAATAGTGATTTAAATAAAAGAGAAATAGAAGATGCATTATCTAGTATGCTTCAATTTAGTTACATATACCCTACACTATTTTAAAGAAAATTACAAGTATATAGCCAATATTTATTGGTCTTATACTCCATACTCTCTCCTTCTAATTCCTCCCAGAACCCAAAATGTATCTTCCTCTCACATAAGTTGCATCCACATCTCTCCCTTTCAACTTCATGGCCTTTTTTTCATTTTTTTAATAATCTACTGAGATCACCTAGTTCTGACCTTATGCACATATGTAGGTCACCTATGGGAGCACGGGCAACCTAACAATGACTACCCCTAAAGAAAAATAACTCCCATTCTAAGAAATTATGAAATGCTATTAATTCCTTGTTTAGGAATTAATTATTTAATCATTTTCCTCTCTCTCTCTCTCCTGGTTTGACCAGACTTGACCTGACCCTGAGATTTTATTTATTATATTTTGATAAAATACAAAAGTAGAGATAATATTGGGAGATGAGGCTTCATACAAGTAGGTGTGGCCTTGTTGGAAAAACTTTATCACTGTGAAGATAGGCTTTGAGGATTCACATATGCTCAACTCATGCCCAATATTTTTGACCATATTCTCTTGCCTGTCTAACTAGATGTAGAATGGTTGGTCAGCTTCAGTACTAGGTCAACCTGCATGCCACTATGGACTAAATCTCTGAAAATATCTGCTGCCTATTAAATGTTTTACCTTTATAAGAGTTGCAGTGGTCTCCTTACTACAGTATAAATCCCAACTAGGACAGATATTGGTACCATGGACTAGGGTTTTGCTGTGATAGGCCTGACTATGTTTTTCTTTGAAGGAATATGAACCTTGGGACTGTGGATTAGAAAACAGTTGAATATTTTAAGAGCTGCTTAATGGACTATACTAGAAGGAGCATGGAAGACAGTGTTGTAGAATGTGATATGAACTGTGAGTGCCTGGAAGAAGAGGTTTCAGAGATGAGTGTTAGTATGTGGCCTAAGAATTGTTTTTTGTGATATTTTGCTGAAGAAAGTGGCTGCTTTTTGCCTTTGTCTGAAAAGTCTGCCTGAGGCTAAAGTGAAGAAATTTGAATTAATTTCACTGGCAGAGGAAAACTGAAACTATATGACTCTGTCATATAGTTAATACTGGCAGCTCTAATAAAGATTTATAATGGAAAGGAGTAAGTCGAGCAGGGCAAATTATAAAATGTATAATTTCAGGAGAAAAGAAGCATCAAGCAGTGGAATAGGGCTAATTCCTGTGTTTAAGGTGACAAACTTTAAGAAATGGAAAAAAGGAGTGGTGACTCGTGGAAAAGAATAAAAAAATCTTAGAGCCCATTATGGTTGTGTACAAGTTTGATCTCATATCTGGAAAGGCATGTGGATCTTCTGGAAAGGATAGTGGACTTCTGAGTTTGAGTCCAGCATGATCTACAGAGCAAGTCCCAGAACAGCCACTCTTAGGCAGTGAAAAAACCATCAAAAACAGTAAGCTGAAAGGAGCTGGAGGTCTGAAGAGGATTTCAACATTAAATATGGAGATGCAGAGTTTGGAATTTGATCAACTGGTTTTTGGTCCTGCTTTGATGCAGTATTTCTTCATTGTGCTCCCTCCCTACATTTCAGAATGGTAATATATATCATGTGCCTTTATGTGTTGGAAGTGTGTGATCTATTTTCTGACTTTGATTTTATTGGGGGATTACAACTAAGATGTTGTATGAATCAAAGAAGAAACTTTGAACTTTTGATTTTAAATATTGTTGAAACTGTGATAGAATATGGGGGCTTTGATGTGGACCAAATGCATTTTTGCATTGTGATATGGTTATAAACCTCTGGAGGGCGGGGAGTAGAATGCGGCCATTTAAAGGAAAATGTCCCCCAAATGGAGTAGCACTATTAGGAGGTGTGGCTTTGTTGTAGTAGGTGTGGCCTTGATGCAGGATGTGTGTCACTGTAGAGGTTGGCTTTGTGGTTTATGCTCATGCCATATTCAGTACCTCACACCACTTCTTCTTGTCTCCCTATCAAGATGGATGACTGTCAATTCCAGCACCATGTCTGCCTGAAAGCCACCATGTCACATCTTGATGATAATGAACTAAGCTTCTGAAAAATATAAACTACCCAAATTGTTTTTCCTTTATAAGAGTTCACATGATCATTGTGTCTCTTCAGAGCAAAAGAAACAGTAACTAAGACATTATCATAACAACTTAACTTACCTTGTCTCAGCAGGTGAGCACAGTGCTTTGAATTTACCAAACAACAGCCGTGCCAAGTTCAGAAACCAACTTTTCACAGAACTCCTCTTTCTTGTCCTCTTATAATCCTTTATAAACTGCATCTTCCATTCCACTTCCTAGATATTACATGAGCCTTGTAAGGTAGACGGTTTATTTTTATTTTTTATTAATTTTTATTGAGCTCTACATTTTTCTCTGCTCCCCTCCCTGC
>LOJH01031163.1:0-16902 GCA_001685095.1 Ellobius talpinus
AGGTGGAAAATTTTTTAATAACAATAAAAAAGTGTCTGAAATAAAAAAAATGTCTGTGGTGAGAACAAGAAGCCAGAAGCTTATCCATGGAGAAAATGTTCTGCTTTGCCCAAGGCTCAATCAGGAAATCCAGCATTATTTCTTTAGCAGGGCTCTCCTGATTAATTTCTGCTAGATGTTATAAGGCCCTGATTTGATGCTCTTATTATTTACTGTCTTAAGCAGACTATTCTAATAATCTCTGGTGGATGCTTTTAGCACCTTATTAGATAATGTTTTGCTATCTGCTGCTTCTATCTCTTGGCTACTTCTTATTTTGCTCTGTATATGCCTAATAAAGTCACTCTTTTAAAACCTACACTAAAACAGCTATTGAAAATCAGGAAGCTGGAGGAGGATGCTGAGATCAAGGTGAGCCTGGGCTACACAGTGATATCCTTTCTCAATACTAACTAAAACACACAACAAAACAAAAAGAAAAATGGGGTGGTCTTAGATTTCTCCAAGCGGTTGGAAAGGAATCATCCTTCTGAATAAATGTAGGAAACAAAAGAAAAGGACTTTAAATCTATGTGTTGAGAATATTACAACCTCTTTAAAAAGCATGGGGAGTGTTCTTGATCTCTCCCTGTGACACACATTAAGAGTTGAAATACTCTCTTTTATGACCACGAAAATACCTCGCAAACTATCGCATTTTTTCTTCCATTCTTATTTCAGAGTAAATGGAGAAATCCTTATTTCCATTACCTGTATTTGCGATTGTTTTCTACAGAATACTTGATGACATTATCTTGGAGTCAATTTCGAGATTGAGGGTTACTTAATTAAATAGATCTCTGCAAATTTAAGTTTCATTTTTCTTTTTCTGCTTAAACAAATGGTCATGAATGCATTACTGCAAAATTGTCTTTTGCTCCAGCATTTAGCCATACTTGTAGCATATTATTACTAAATGACACAATGTTTCAGCAGCAGGCTACATTTCAAAAGCCATTTTATAGCAGAGGGACTCTGAGGGTTTAACTCTTCTCTCTCCTTATTTTCTTTCTTTTTGTTGCAGTAAAGTTTCAGGCCTAGACAGAACAAGTTCTCTGTGTCCCAGGGCTGGAAGGAAATAATTCAGCAGAGGGTGACACAGAAAATGCTTCCCTCTGCTTCATTTTTATAACTTGTACCTATGTGAATTCTTGAATTCATGAGATTATGCTGAAGATTCTGATGGAGAGTAGGACAGATGCCCTGCCTGATATGCAAACCTGGGTGAGGGCTAAGTAGAAAAAGAGTATATCAGACAACTGCATGTTCTGAAACTCTCTGGAAAATAACAGCACTTTAGACTCTCGTTTTTCAATAGTTAGAGTGATTAGGAGTCTTGCAACCAGGTCAGTAATAAACTGAGATATTGTACAATGTATGATCATTTCTATCTGGCATCTGGCTTTTTTCTCTCCTTTATGTGAACTTTGAAATTTGAACAGACAGCTAAGAGTCATAGGTGTATGTCATTAGCTAATTACTAATATATTAGCTACACTGATACTCTGATTATTGTCTCCCCTACCCCCAGATCCTTAAAAGTATATCAAAATTCACCTCCTATGTTTTACTACAAATGATGATAATTATCCAGTAGTGCTGTGACCTTTAACATAACGATGCTGCCTTGATTTTGTATGTTATCAAACAGATCTGTGTGGCTGTGGCAGTCTAGGCACAGTATCAAGTGGGTAAAGACCACTGTACTGCTGAGCACAGTCCTGCAAATAGCAATGTAGTGTGTGTTGTCAATGACCCACTCATATTCAGTCCATTGCATTCAAAATGATTTTTAGTTGACAATTGTCAATATCTAGGTCTAGAGGCTAATTTAGAACATGTCACTGTGCTGGTACATGTAGCAGGCTGGATGAATCAGAAATTAATACCTCCTATGAGCAAGCCTGATAAATCATACTCAGAAGATGATATAGAAATCCTCCTTGCCCCTCAAGTGGTATTATTCTTAGAAATGAATCTTCTATTAGTTGCCGGAATTTGCCCATGGAATTACATGTCATTCACTCAGTGTAGTAGATCGACGGGTACCATTCTCTTTCCTGGTTTCTCTAATTCATTTATTTCCCTGCTGGTGTTCCTTGCTCCTCCCAAATAGACTCCTTATCCTCAAATCCATGTCTCTGGATCTACATTTCAAGAAATAAAACCAAAATCAAGCCAGTCATACCCTATTTAAAACCTGAAAAAGACTTCATGTTCAACATTGGTAGAGAAAGATAATTTCTTTAAAAAACCAAAATACCCTAAAAATGGAAAATGACACCGCGGCTCACACATTTCCTATTTACCTGCTGCAAGGTAGATTATAAGTAGAAACTGTTCTAAGTTCTGCCATCATCTTTTAACTCAGAGATTCTCAACCTGTGGGGCATAACCCCAAAAGATCATTGGAAAACACAGGTAATTACATTATGATTGATAACAGTAGCAAAAATTATGGTTGTGAAGTAGCAAAAAAATATTTGTGGTTGGGGTCCCATGAGCAGCTGTATTAAAGAGCCACAGCAATAGGAGGGCTGAGAAGCACTGCTCTAACTGACATCGATCCCTCCAGCTTCTCCTTCTAATCTACTCTGGATAATGCTGCCACCTCCCTTCTCCTACTACCCCATCTCTATGTGTCATTCTTTACACATACAAACCTGTGGGCCCTCCTAATCACACTTCAGCAGGACAAAATGTAACTGCTTCATTTTAAGCCTCCCTTAAAACGTAGGGAAAATGTTGACTTGCTCATTACCTTGATCACCTTCTGTCTAGGCTGTGAGTTGCTAGTTGTCACCTTGACCTACTACATGTCATACCTCTTTTGGGTTTTGATATGGTTTGGGTGTGATTTATATATCAAAGTTTCCTGTAGTGAAAGCTTAATCTCAGTGTGGAGATGTTCTGAGTCTGGACCATTAAAGAAATGAGGCCTAATGGGAGTTCCATAGGTCAACATACACTTGGAAAGAATTAACATAGTTGTCACAAGATCCCAATTAAGCCCTGGTCACACATTGGTGTTTTATATTGTGATACAGTCTCTCCCTTTCACTTTTGTTCCCATTACTGTGATATCATCTGTCACAGAGTCCTCACCAGAGTCAAGTCCATGCTGGATCTCCTCAAATATGAACTAAGTTCTCTTTTCTTTCTAAGTTCCTTAGCTCGAGGCAACTTATGGCGACAGAAAGCAAACTAATACAAGTATCCTTGAATAACACTGGTATACCTACATTTCTCTCATTACTTTTTCCACGGTCAATTAACCACCCTTCTCCCCTTCCCCCACTTTGTGTGTGTGTGTGTGTGTGTGTGTGTGTGTGTGTGTGGTCACCTGTGCTGTGGAGTACCTATGGAAGTCAGAGGAAAATTTGTGGGTTTGATTCTCTTCTGTCTCCATGTGGGTCCCAGGGATGGAAACTCTGGTTGTCATAATTGACAGCAGGTACTTTTACCTACTGAGCTATCTCAGCAGCAAGGTCACTATTTCCTCTTGATCCTTTAGGATAGTTGCTAGCCTGGACTACTTCACAATCACTCATGGGTTTCTTTGGTTGAGCAATCTTTGGTTTTCCTCTTCACTGTGTCATATGTTTATTTTCTGAGCCCTGGAAAATGCAAGCACTGAGCTAGAAATCAGGAATCCTAAATTAAAAACTGGTCTCTGCCACTCTTTCACTTGTTCAACTTTGGATATCGTTACTTGTGTATTTTGTCAGATTTTGTTTGTTTTTGAGATAGAGTGTCTTAGTTACAGCATGAGCAAACCAATTTATAAATGAAGACATTTACTTGGGGACTTGCATAAAGGTTCAGAGTTTGAGTCTATTATCAGCATGGCAGGGAGTGTGGCAGCAGACAAGTAGGAATGGTGCCTCTGTAATAGCTGGGAGCTTACATCTGATCTACAAGCAAAGGGCAGAGTGAGTGAGTGTGTGTGTGTGTGGGAGAGAGAGAGAGAGAAGAGAGAGAGAGAATTAGGAATCATGTGGTCTTTTCAAGCCCCAAAGTTCACCCTAATGATGCACCACCTCCAAAAAGACCACACCCCCTACACCCCCTAATGATATCCAAATAGTTCTACTAACCAGGGACAAGCATTCAAATATATGAGCCTGTGAGAGTCATTCTCATCCAAACCACCACACTGACTCTCTTATTGTTTAGCCCTGGCTACCATTATGTAGTAGCTCATTATGTAGACCAGGCTGGCCTTGAACTCATAGATCTGTGCACCTATGCTTCTGAGTTCTGGGATTAAAGGCATGCAGTGCCATGCCTAGGCAAGTTACTTCTAACTTTGAGCCTACAATTCAATATCTGTGCATGAAACTATCTCCCAGAATTGTTATGCAAATAAAATGTAACTTTGTGCCAGAAGAGGTATGGTCTGTTTTATAAATCTAAAGAATGAGTATAGTGTAAGGTTCTGCTATTACCATTTTATAAAGAAGAATTTTAAGAAAGGCTCTAAAAGACATTATCAAAAAATGAAGAGAGCAGAAATCAGGTCAGCAAAGGAAACACAACTTGAGGAAAGCGCTGGTGCCTTTCCAGGTCAATAATGCCAGTGATTCATCTGCCGCCATCTTTAAACAGGCCTGCAGGCACAGGGCAATGCCGCATGTGAGTTGCCATGGCAACTGCCAGCCAGAGCCTGAAAATTCCAGCAGCTAACAATATCAATCATCATGTGAAAAGGGTCAGAGAAAACTTCAAGAAAAAAAAAGTTGTATCTCCCAGAGGCCAGAGGAACAAGCAGAGTGAGGCTCTCTGAAACAGATGTTTTGAAAGTGCTGCAGCCACAGTAGCCGTGGTCACAACATCGTGGATCTGCTTAAACCTACAGCCTGGGGGAGGGGGCCATTCCCCAGACCTGAGGCATCACACACTTCAGCACTGGAGCTTAATAAAATGCTAACTTTTGACAGAAAGTTCAAGGTGATTCCATGGATACAAGCATTTAAGAACCACTGTTTGTTTCAGCCTCCACTGTCCAGATAAACGATGTGAAGATATTAAAGAAACTGAAATAAACATTTTGAATGGAAGGAAAATATGTTCTCATAATTTACCTGTGGTTCAACTGAATAGGGATGATAAACTATAAATGATGAAAAGTTTGTTAGTTTTCTATTTATACACAATAATCATCAATTTGGTGACAGAAAAAACAAGGCATATTCTTTATCTCACAACTTCTAGAGGTCAGGAATAAACACAGTTTAGCTGGTTCTTCAGCTTCATGTTTCATAATGTTGGCGTCATGGCATCAGTTAAGACTAGGATTTCAGCAGCAGCTTCCCCAGGGAGAATCTGATTTACAGCTCCCTCCAGCTGTTTCAGAGCTTACTTCCTTTTATCTGTAGGATGGCAGCTTGCTTTTGAAAAGGCCTCCAATGAAAGGGATGGCTAACCCTGGGGGTATATGCACCAAGAGGGAGGATAGAGTAAGGTGTAGCTAAAAGGAAAAGAGATATGAGGAATACTGGGAGACCAAAAGGGCCAGAGAAATGATATGGGTTGGATATGGAGGTTCTTCAGAGGCAAGAAAACCAATTCTTAGACCTTGAAACCTAATGAAACAATACTAAATATTTCCTGGCTCCCTTTCAGAGTTGCTATGGACCAGAACTGCTTTTTACCTTTCCTTTCTCCCATTTGAACTGGAATGTGTGTAACTATTGTACTATGCCTGTTTTATTATTGGATGTGAGTGTTCTGGAGAGCAACAATATGTCTCTTCAGCTTCCTAAGTTCTCCACTGGGGAGAAACTACGTTCAGGTATCTAAGCCAATAACCCCATATCTAAGCCAATAACCGACCACCCCACCCCAGCCTAGAACCTCATTTAAGAGAGATTTAGGCCATGAGACTCTGGGAAACTTAGTATATGCATAAGAGAGACATGAAGCAGGGTCCAGCAGTAAGACTGTGGCAGACAAACTTTAACATACCTGCCATGATCTCCACCTCATGTGTACATGCTTTTAGATCAACTCACCTCCTTTGATGCAGATCAAATCTGAGGATTGTTTTCAAGCGCAGAAAGCTGGATAGGCAATATATCGACAGTTTCAAAAGTGCTACATTACCTAAGACACCTTTTGCTTGGGAGTTGGAAGGTTCTGAGTTTCCATACAGCTTTTTCATACACCCTTCATTTTATCTCTGAAGAACCTCCATATCCTGCACCCTTGGCACTGTGCAAAATCATCTTCTTTTTTCATGAAAGAAAGCATGGTTAGTATCTGATTATCTCCCTCAGCCTCCTTCCTGCTGGTAGCAATTTGGGAATTCAACAGTCTTCCTTCCTTTGTTTTGCACTCTTTGTCTCTTTCAATTCAAGCTGCCTGTGCTTCTTAGGAAGTAACTTTCTCAAAAACCTTTTAAGTACTTCATGCTTCTTATATTTATATGTTATAAATGTTCTGTCTATGCACTGCCTGTGTGCCTCACTTCTGTAGAGCTCAGAAGATGGCATCGAATCACCTGGAACTGGAGTTACAGACAGTTTTAAGCTGGTAAGTGGGTCTTAGGAACTGAACCCAGGTCCTTAACTTCTTTTCTTCTGGACTAAGACATCATTATTTTCAAAACAATAAATACATGTTAATTTTTGTTCCTGCCTTTATTGTTGCTCTCTTCCTGCATTTTACTATAAAGAAATCAGGCCATTGCCCTTACCATTTCACCCATAAATCTCTTAGCTAGATAACCAAGTTCACCACATTTGCACAGCTTCAGAAAACATTGTTTTAGGAACTTTCTGCCCCTGCTTGGCAAGGGTTCCCATTCCCCTAGCTTCTAGTAATAAGATTTTGACTTTGAGCCCTTACTAGAATTCTCTAATTTCAGAGTTCTGTGATCTTCCAGGGGCCACTCATATTTGTTACAGCAATAGCCTCATTCTAGTATCAGAGTATTTAGTTTTCTATTGCTCTGTAACAAATCACCACAGCTTAATATTGACACACAGCATTGTCATTTACAGAGTCGGTGCTCAAGAATTATGAAATAGATTTCTGAAATTATAATGCTGAAGTGACCTCACGATATTGTACCAGGCCACATTCATAGCTCTGTTCTGCTACATCTGGCCTGTAGGCCACAGCTTGGGCACTCTTAGCTGAAGAATAAGCATTTGTTTGTTTCCATTTTTATAGGTCAGAGGTAAGGGCATTGCTTAACTTGATCTTCTACTTAGGGTCTCCCAGGGATGGCATCAAAGTATCACCCAGGATTAGGTTCTAATCAGAATCTCCAGTAAAGAACACTTTCTTTCTAAATTCCTGCAGTCCTTGTCAGAATTTAATTCATTCTTGGCCAGAAGATTCATGCAAATTTGCTTCTCCAAAGGTAGCAGTGGAACATGAGATGCTGACCTCATTTGTTCCTTGCAAACTTTCCCTCTTCCGTGTTAACATGTCCAGTGATCCTGCCATTGTTCCTGTCTTGTTTATGCGGTCATTTCTAGGAGAGACTGTTTCATAGCAGAATTCTTAGAATTCTGGCTCTCACAATCTTCCTGCCCTTTCTTCCTCAATACCTGAGCCATAAATGTATGAGCTCTGATATAGATGTAGGCACTGGGGCTGGGCTCCCCAACATCTGGTGACATCTATATTGTGTCCCATTGTGATTTCCTGTGATTGTCTTCATTTGCAGTAAAGACAGGCTTCTTTGATGAAAGTAAGAGCTAAACTTATCTGTGGGTACAAGAATAAGATTTCAAATGTAGTAAGGAATTATTCTGGTTTAACAAAGTGGTAGTCTAAGTAGATCTTCCTCCTCCTTCTCCCACGTGTGTGTGTATGTGTGTATGTGTGTGTGGGGGGGTAGAATAACCATGGAAGTCAGAAATAAGGCCTTGGACATCTTGGAGCTGGAGTTAGTTGTATTTGTAAACTGCCTGATGTGGTTGCTTTAATCAGAACTCCGAAATCCTCTGATAAAGTGAAAAGATCTCTTGATGCTGACCCAGCTGGATAGCCTCAAGAAGAGGGGACTTTATGAAGGCACAATCATAAGAAGACATAAATTATTGGTGTTACCTTAAAATTGGTATGCTGGACTAGAGAGGTGGCTCATTGGTCAGGGTACTTGTTGCTCTTATAGAAGACTCAGGTTTAATTTCCATCACCCACATGATGGCTAACTCTACTTCAATGGTATACAATACCTTCTTTTTGTCTCTGAGGGCACCAGGCACATAAATGGTGTATAGACATGTGTTCAGACAAAAATGTCGTACCCATAAAAAATTAAATAAAAATTCTAAAAAGAAAAAAGCAATCTGTTTGCTACAATGAGCTTACTAAACATTAAACCAAGCTAATGGAGTTTTCAGACATTCTTTTTTTGTTAAGGGCATGTGCAAATCCACACCTACCTGTGACAGGTCAGGGCAGTGCAAACAAAGTATTTCCCATCTTGATTCTTGCTGAGGTCATTCCATATTTAACTAGAATTTGGTCTCCTTGATAGAGAATCCTATAGAAAATTACACAACACTGTTCTAGAAACCAAATGTCAGGATGCCCTAGCTAACTTACTTTAGCTTCTGCTGAAACTGCTTGCTTCAAACTATTTAGTTCTGTGAAGTTTGCCCCCTCCCCCACAACACACACACACACACACACACACACACACACACAAACACACTTGCCAAGTGAAATGCCAGCAGGATGTGGCTTCGCTTCTGACTTTAAAATCCCCATGTTGAAGTAGGCCCTGGTCTACAGACTACCAAAACTTCTTCAGATTCTGACCAGACTTCCCCCAACACCCCCTCTCCTTCTTACCATATCCCAACCCACAATTCTGGTAGAAGTCCTCTGCTCTAACAGAGGCCGAGCCAGCACCCAGAACTCCAGAGCTCACACAGGCTGCCACATCCCCAGTGAAGGCATTCTGCTGGACCAGATGACATGCTGGCCACCAGAACATCAGGCCACTCAAGTCAGAAGAGAGGAAACAGAAACCAAGCGAAAAGATACCCATTAAACAAAGACAAAATCAGAATTCAGCACCTAAACCTATAATTACCATGTCCCAGATGCCTAGAGGCCAGTGTAAAAACACAATAACAGCCATGGGAACATATCACCCTCAGAACCCAGATATCTTATTACAGCAAGCCCTGAATTTTCCAACAAAGCTGAGCCACAACTTTATGGAGATGATAGAGGTCATTAAGAAGGAAATGAACAAATCTCTTAAAGGAATCCAGGAATCCACACAAAATGGGAGAAAATGAATCACTCACTTCAAGTAGTCAAGAAAGAAACCAACAAGCAGGTGAAGGAAATGAATAAAGTTGTTCAAGACCTGAAAATGGAAATAGAAACAAAAAAGACAAACTGAGGGAATCCTGGAGATGGCAAATCTAGGCAAGTGTCACCAATAGAATATAAGTGATGAAAGAGAGAGACTCGGGCACAGAAGATAGGATAAAAGAAATAGATATATTGGTCAAAGAAAATGCTACATCTAAAAAATTCCTGACAAAATCTCAGGAAAATCTCCTCATCACTATATCCCAACCCATACCTCAGATAGAAGCCTTTTCCAGCATCAGAGACTAGGCCAGCTCCTTGAAAATCAGGCAGCCAGACCAGCATCCTGAACCTGAAAGGCCAGATCAGCATTGTGAACCCCAGGGACCAGTCCAACTTCCTGAAAACAGGACAAAAGCCTGTTACCTGACCAGAAGCCAGGTCAGGATCCTGAACACCAGAGGACCCCCTGACCAGGTCAGAGACCATGCACCTAGTCAGAACACCAGTCCCCAGTGTGGACAGCAACCCTCTGCTGGACCAGAGGCAGAAATCCTCTTATCAAGCTTGCAGAATGGGAAAAGATCTTCACCCACCTTGCATCTGGCATAGGACTAATATCTAAAATATATAAAGAACTCAAGAAAATAGACATCAACAAACCAAATAATCAATTTAAAATATGGACTGCAGATCTAAACAGAGATTTCTCAACAGAGGAATCTCAAATGGCTGAAAAATACTTAAATGTTTAACATCCTTAACCATCAGGAAAATGTAAATCAAAACTTCTTTGAGATTCCATACTATTCCTGTCAGAACTGCTAATATAAAAAACACAAGTGACAGCTCATGTTGTCCAGGATGTGAAGAAAGGGAGGAATACTTCTCCATTGCTGGTGGGAGTGCAAACTAGTACAGTCACTATGGAAATCAATTTTTCAGAAAATTGGAAATAACTCTTCCTCAAGACCTGGCTATATTATTCACTGCATCCTACTACAAGGACTCTTGCTCAACCATGTTCATTGAAGCCTTATTCAAACAGAAACTGGAAACAATCAGATTTCCCTCAACTGAAGAATGCATAAAGAAAATGTGGTACATTTACATATTGAAGTATTACTCAGCTCTTAAAAACAATGACATCATGAAATTTGCAGCCAAATGGATGGAACTAGAAAAGATGATCCTGAGTTAGGTAACCCAGACCCAGAAAGATAAATATAAGAAAATGTTATGTACTCACTTATAAGTAGACATTGGCTGTTAAATAAAAGATAATCATGTTACAATCCCAGAGATGTTACAAGACCCAGAGAGGTTACATAACAAGGAATGGCTTAAGGAGGCACTCTTGGATCCCCTGGGAAGGTGAAATAGAATAAATTTTGCAGGTGGACTCGGGCCAGGGGACATGGCAATATGAGGGATCAGGTAGGGATGTAAAGGACGGAGGGAAACAGTACAGAGAAAGAAAACTGGAATTGGGGGCATGGGGATGATGTAGAAACCCAGTACAGAGGAAACTGGCATCTATGAGACTGGCCCTAGCAAAGTCTTTTATTAGTGGTGGCTACAGAGCCCGAATTGTCCATCTTCTCCAGCCAGTCAAGGCTTCCAGCAGTGAGACTGAGACATCAATCAAACCCCATAAAACCTTTGATCTACAGTCTGTTCTGCCTGCAAGATGTGGCCATCCAATGGCTATCCCAACTTGAGGGCCATGCCTCAAGAGGGAGCACATAACACTGCATGGATGGTCAGGAACCAGAGGAATCAGAGGCTGGGCAAAGATGACTGGCAAAAAAACCCAACTCAATGAAATGATTCCTAGTGATATTTTGCTATACTCATAGATCAGTGCCTAGCCCAGTTGTCATTAGAGCAGTGTCATCCAGCAACTGATGGGAGCAGATGTAGAAATCCATAGCCAAACACTAGGTGGAACCTGGAATCATGCAGAAGGGGTGTGTGTGAAAGATTATAGGAGACAGAGGGGTGGAGGACATTAGTAGAACAGGGTCCATAATATCTATTAAGAAGGGCTTATAGGAGCTCACAGAGACTGAAGTGACAATCAGAGACATTGTATGGGTCTGCGCTAGGTCCTCTGCATATACCTTATGGTTGTTTAGCTTGGTGTTCTTGTTCAACTCCCCACAATGTGTGTGGGGATTGTCTCTGACTCTTTTTCCTCCTATGGGATTGACTCATCCAGTCTTCATATAAGGGTTTTGTCCAGTCTTATAATACCTTGTTAGGTCATGTTTGGTGAATATCTTGGGAGGCTTGCTCGTTTGTTTTGTTTTAAGGAAAATGAAGGAAGAGTTATCTGGGGGAGAAAGAGGTGAAGGGAAGGACAAGGAGGAGTGGAGGGAGGAGAAACTTTGGTTGGAATGTAATATATGGAGAGAAGAATAAAAGTTAAACAAAACAAAACACCATGTTCTTGACACTCAGAGCCACACCTAGGTCCTGAGCATTTGAGTGTGGTTCCCGATGGCTGGAATAAAGATTCTCAATTGGCTATAAACTGTGTCTGAGTGGTCATCGCTAGTGGGCTATCCATAACACCACTATGTCCCATACCTAACGATTGGCAAATAAAAACATCACATATTTATTATCATGTTTTCCTGTGTGTCAGGAGTCCAGGCCTGAATGAATAAGGATCTCCCTAAAGATTTTTCAAAGCTGCCATCAAAGTATCAGCTAGGACTGCAATCTTCTTAAAGTACTGAAGGGGAAATGCTCTCTCAAATTGTTGGTAAAATCTTATTTCTCGAGGCTGTAGGATTTGTGGAAGCTTGGGGGGGGACTATTTTGACATTTAGTACTATTAAAGAGACTGTAACAATTACATTTTTCACTTTCTTGGCTATGTATTGCAATCACCTGAGATCTGTTAATAATGGTGATTTTCCTCTAAAGGTCTTCTTACGGGTGATCCATTACCTGTTCCAGGTGTTCTGCTTTGACTGTAGTAGGATAGAGTGATGTCAGTGGTTTGTAAAGTGATCCACACACATTTTGTGTCTCCTAGAGGTGAGTGCCACAAGAGTTATTAAAAGAGATGTGGAAAAAATCATAGAATGTGCAAATGTTGAGCTTTTGTTTAATTGTGGTACCTGGGAGTGCAGAAGAAAAAAATCTTCACAGGTTTACTACAGTTCTAACTAGCTATTTAGAAAAAAAATAAAACAAACAAACAAACAAAAAAACATGTGTCCCAGATATCTCTGACACACCATTTTAAATCATCTTGGCTTCACAGACCTTTTCTTTCAACTCTTGTAGTGAAAGAGAGCTGAGTGTCAGTGGGCACTTTCTGTAGTTCCCACAATGTCTAACCTCCTACTAGAATCTGAGGTCTCTCTCTTTGGTCCTCTGTCCTATGCCCTTACTGTGTGGCCTTCAGAATCCAGATGTGCAGCAAATTGATATCTCTAGAGAAATCTCTCCTCTTCGTTCACAGAATATGCCCAGTAAAATCCTAGAGAATTTCTGGAGACAGCTCATCACGCACCAAGACCCACTCACCTAGCATTCTGTGGCTCTTAGCTCAGTATTGTGGGTTTGTATTTGTTTTCCCTTTCAGCTCTGTTCTCATTGTTCCTTCCCTGCTCCCTGGCATTGCATTCCAGAGAAAATGCAAGTAAATAAGCATTAGCGGCCCCAGGGTCTGCTTTCTGCTGCATCCAATTTACAAATGTAGGTATGTTACAACATATCATTTCCTTTGGCTTAAATCTCTACAGTAAATATTTGTTTATATGTATGTATATATACATATATATGTATAATAAGAGAGAGAATCAAAATATCATGTGGGAGAGGTCTCAAATACATTCCAAACACAATTGGTAAAATGTCATAATATGTGAAGAAGACATTTTGAAAAGAGACAACAAAGGGCATATAAAGCTAGCATGTGAGGGATGCAAAATTAGACAAAGGCAAACAGAACAGGAGCTTTCAAATCACAGGTTTGTTGAATTAGTATTGGTACACAATAAGTGGCAAGTATTGAAAATATGGTACTTGATAATTTTGTCATATGAATGAATCTATAAACAACCAAGATAATAAACATATCCATCACTCTTTAATATTCCTTTGTATCCTTTTTATTCTTCATTCTTTTCCCACTTCCAACTCTCCTTATAGGGAAACCATTGATTTATTATCTGTCACTATAGATTAAATTATCTATATGATTTTATATAAATAAAATCATGAAATATATGCTAATATGCATTCTTCTGTCTAGCATTGACTGCTCAGAATAATAATTATGAGATTCACTTACATTTTCTGTGCATCAATAGTCCACCACAATAGTTAGATGACAACCAAAATTGCTATTTGTATCTCAATAACTAATATTTTGAGTATTTCACATCTCAACACAATTGTTACTTATGCTTTGGTATTTAACCATGTTTTAAGAAATTGGTTATATGGTTTCATTTTGCATTTAGTCCATATATAATCACATTTAAATGGTCTTATCTGAATGTCTAATAAAACGTTTGCAACATTGTTTATCTTATTCTGCCATTTTTATGTAATATATTTTATTTTCTGGACTGATGTATTGATATTAATAGGGAAATATCTATATGTAGCCTAGACTTATTTCTCTGAAATGAAATAAGTTATAGGAGCAGTCTTCCAGAGTTGTCACAGCAACTCTGTGAAGTCCTCCAAAACACACAACTTAGTTCTACACACTTCTGAACTGTAAGGTGACTGGCTACTAGAACACCTGTCATCTAATCTTTATTCCATCTGTCCTAGCTATAGTGACCCTGTTTTAATCACCTTCTTGTGGGCCCATATAGTACTTTCTTCTTACTACACCAGGAATGCTAGTTCATATCTTCAAAGAAATCTTGAAACTAGTCTTTTCACTAGGCACCTTGGTCACCTGTGTGTTTGTATGTGTGTGGATGCACATGTATGCAGATGCAAGCAGAGGCCTGACACTGACAATGGTCCTCTTCCCCAGTCTCTCTTCACTTTATTTATTGAGGCCAAGCCTCTTGGTAAACCTGTTGCTAGTCAAGCCTGCCTAGTCTAACTAGCCAACATGCCTGAGGGATCCCCTGTGTCTGCCTTCTGAGTACTAGGATTACAGGTGACTGCCATGTCTGCCAGCTTTTGTGTATATTCTAGAGATTACAACTCTGGTTCTCATGCTGTTGGAGCAAGTACTTTATCCCCTGAGGCAACTATCCAAGCCAACTTTTATTTTATTTTATTAAAGGAAGGAGCTGGCTAGATGACTCAACTGATCAAGTGCTTGCCATGAAAGTATAAGGACCCAAGTATGGATCTCTAGAAGCCACATAAAAATCTGGGTATACACCCTGCACAAAATTCAAGTCCAAGTGCATCAAAGACCTCAACATAAATCCAGTCACACTGAACTTCATAAAAGAGAAAATGGGAAGTAGCCTTGAACATATTGGCACAGGAGACCACTTCCTGAATATAAGACCAGTAGCACAGACACTGAGATTGATAATTAACAAATTGGACCTCTTGAAACTAAAAAGTTTATTTTTGGGGGCCCAGAGTTTTGAATCCATTCCATCTTGACTAAAGGTCAGAAAGTTCAAACTCAAGGATGAACTAGGTGTTTTGAGATGTAAGGAGGTAATTATGTTTGCTTGTTCTTTGTATCATGATTTTTTGATTGGGGTATTTAAGGGCTGTGAGTAATAAACTTGGGTATTTTTTTACAGTATTCGTTGGAAGCCTTCCCAACTCTATCTTCTGTTTCTTTTCTATTTCTTTCCTCAGTCCACACTCCTCTTCTCAGGAATGCATGAACAAGTCAACCAGTCATGACACTTCTTTAAGGCAAAGGACATTTTCAATAAGACAAAATGGCAGCCTTCAGAATGGGAAAAGAGCTTCAACAACTCCATATCTGACAGAGGACAGATATTCAAAATATATAAAGAACTCAATAAACTAGATATCAAAAAACCAAGTAATCCCATTAAAAATGGGGTATAGATTTAAACAGAATTCTCAACAGAAGAATATCGAATGACCAAGATACACTTAAAGAATTGTTCAACATTCTTAGTTGTCAGGGAAGTACAAATCAAAATGACTCTGAGATATCACATGTCAGAATGGCTAAAATAAAAATGCTAATGTCAGCCTATGTTAGTGAGGATGTGGAGTAAGGGTAACACTCCTCTACTGCTGGTGGGAGTGCAAATTTGTATAGCCACTTTGGAAATTAGTATGGTGGTTTCTCAGAAAATTGGGACTCAATATACCTCAAGACCCAGAGATACCACTCTTGGGCATGTGAAGATGCTCAATCAAACATAAGGATACTTGCTCAACTATGTTTATAACCATATTATTTGTAATAGCCAGAAGCTGGAAACAACCTAGATACCCCTCGTCTATAGAATGGATAAAGAAATTGTGGTACATCTGCATAATGGAATATTACTCAACAGAAAAAACAACAACATCATGAAATTTGCAGGGAAATGGATGAAACTTGAAAAAAAGGTCATCCTGAGTGAGATAACCCAGAATTAGAAGGACAAATATGGTGTATGCTCATGGTATATATTTGTAAAGCAAAAGATAACCAGGCTACAATTCTCAGCCTTGGAGAATCTAGGTGATGTGGGATGCAGAGGGGTCTGTATGCTGCGAATATGTTTTAATACCATTGGTTAATGAAGAAGCTTCATCATTCTATGGCAGATCAGAATAAAGACAGGAGGGAAATATGAACAGAGATATATAGGGTAGGTGCAGTCAAGAAGATGCCATGTAGCTGCCAAAGGAGAAAGACACCATCTGCCAGCCAGAACCTTACCAGTAGGCCACAGCCTCTTGGTGATACTGATTAATAGAAATGGATTAATTTAAGATGTAATAGTTAACTAGAAAAAAATGAATGAGCTATTGGCCAAACAGTGTTGTAATTAATATAGTTTCTGTGTGATTATTTGAGTCTGGGCAGCCAGGAAATGAAGGAACAGTCTCCACCTACAAAATGGCACACCAAAATGAGCCAGCTACATCCACATAAAACCTGGGAGAGCTTGGGAAGGAATTTTAGACACACTAAAAAGCAGAGTTAAGCATGACTTCCTGGTAGCAGCATTTTCTCAGGTGGGCTCTGTTTGCTAGAAGCAAGCAGAGGCACCATTCCTTTAAGAAAAAGCTTCCTAACTCACAGTAGCCACTAAAACTGTGTGGCTCCTTTAAGAAGCCTTCCTGGTTCATGCTGGTTGCATGAACAGCTGACTCTTTCAGGAAGTGGAACACTTGAATGGGGTTTGTGGACAGCGTGCTGAAAGTTACTTGGTGGCAGCATGGGTCAACTGCTTCACAGAGATGATGTGGTGAGGACAGCTCCCACCCAGCAGTCCCAGAGTTTGCAGTAAAGGTACCTCCACCATATTAGAAGGCCGAGAGAGGCAGAGCCAGCATCCAGGGCCACTGTGACCAAGCTACTTATCATTTTATTTTATTTTTTTTAATTTCAGATACTTTTTTATTGTTATTAAAAAATTTTCCACCTCC
>LOJH01031164.1:0-16902 GCA_001685095.1 Ellobius talpinus
GTGTTGTTATTTTGGGGTATAAGCTAGCCATGTGGGAGCCGGGCAGGACGAAAAACAGGCCCTCTCCCTTTTCACTACAATCTAGGACCACGAGAAACACACCATGGATAACTGCATACATAGAGTGGTGTCTTAAAAGGTAAGATGTGTGTGTGTGTGTGTGTGTGTATGCTACAGGAAGATAATCGGAGGGGTGAGACTATCAAGCCCTTCTCTGCCCAGATGATATCAACACAGTTATCTGATGGCTTCAGGGTTTAGTGTTTGTCATGCTGAGTTTCAGTTCTTCCTTTATTCTGTCCCATGCTATGCCTCATTACTTTGAATGATTATCATTTTCTATAGGATTGTATGTTGGAAGCATATAACAGATATTTTATGTTATAGGGACTCACAGCTACGAGATAACCTGTCTCAGTAGCAACACTGCACTTAGACTTTTGAACAGTGTTTGTACTATTAAATACTACACAGATTTTCAAAGTTTGACTATATTCATGAATCTGCACAAGGAGCAGAAGGTTATGACTTAAACATGGTAGGTTTGCGAGTAAGTTTACAAGAAAAAAATTTGTGATGTTTAGCACGAATTATTATCTTGCCAAAAGCCAGTATCATCTGGAAGACAAACCTTAGGCACAGCTGTTAAAAACTTTTTGATTTGTATTAACCAAAATCAGCATTTACTTTCTTAAGTTGCTTTTGTTTAGCATTTTGCTATAACAATAAGAATGTTGTCCCATTATCTCTAGCAAGTCATATAATAATATGCCACTAAATAGAGACTAGGATACTAATATATATATATATATATATATATACATATACACATAAAAATTAGTATTACTATAGTAGCATATTGATTATACATGCTTATATTATTATATATCACTGAATGTGTAGGTTCCCTAATTTTTGAAATCATACAAATTATCAACTTTCTGGAAGTTTATACCCTCAAATTAAGTTATTTTCAAGAATCATCAAAAAATAAAATTAAGTATTCATTGTAATAGAAAAGGGATATCAAGAGGATGTCAAATGATACTGAGATGAGCTGACATTCTCATTGCCAAGAAGAGTGCCTTTCCTTCTAAATTTCCTATTTATAACGGAGTCTTTTCCTACAGTCAGACTATTCTATGATCTTTCTGTCTGTGTCCCTTCCTTTTTATAAATTCATATATTGAAATTTTGTCACCAGTGCAATAGTCTTAACTGAGCATTTAGAGTACAATTATATTACAAGCCAAGTGTCATTTTGAACGAGATTAGGGATTCTACAAAAGGAATATCAGGAAGTTTGTAGGATCATTTTACCATATAAAGGTACATTTTAAAATAAATGCCTTGTAAAACCATCTCAGTTCTTGCAATGAACCTCACCAAGTGTCAAATCTATCACCTCCTCATTACTGGACTATCAAGGTTCTACAAGCATCATTAGCAAATTCCTATTACCTAAAAGTGAGCCAATCTTAGGAATTTTGTCAAAGAAGTCAGATTTAACAAAGTAGAGCTGTTTCTATGTGTTTAATTCTAGAATATTATCTTTCCAGAGATCTCTACTGTCATAGTTTGTGCTCCAGGACCTTACACAATATGAAAAATCTGTTCTCCATGGTGGAATTCAAGTTCATGAAGACCTCTGTCAACTCTACTTGGGTGAACGTTCTTTACATTGTAGCCACATTGCTGACACAGTAACAAAGAATGAGCACATCCCCTCCATTTGTGTACACACACTTAAGATACTGAGCCTGCATCTTCTAAAATATGGGATCTTTAGAAAATAACAATAGATTCCAAAGTTCAGACAGAAGTGGATGACATCGAATTAAACTAACCATTTTCTTAATTCTTCACAGAAAGTGAGAAGTTCAAAAATCTTTAGATAACTTACATATATTTAAAGTGCACAGAGAGAGCCTTTAGTATGTTACTATTTCTTTTTTCTTTTATTTTTTCCTTTCTCCCCCTGTTACTTTCCCCTGACTCCTCTCGACCCCCATCCATTCCTCTGTTTTTGTTCAGAAAGGAGTAGTTCTCCCTCATGGGTGTCAACAAAGTATGGAATATCAAGTTGAGGTAGGACTAAGTTCCTCCCTTTGTATTAAGGCTGGGCAAGGCAAACCAATAGGAGGAATAGGTTTCTAAAAGCCACCTCCAGCTTTAGGGACAGGCCCTGATCCCATTGCTAGTAGTCCCCAAAATAGACTAAACTACACAACTGCCACACATATATAGAGGTCCTACGTAGATCCCATGTAGGTTTCTGAGCTGTCAGTCCAGAGTCTGTAAGGTCCTATGAGCACAGATTGGTTGTTTCTTTGGGTTTCCTTGTGATGACCTTCTTCTGCCTGACTTATGCAATCTTTTCTCCCTTTCTTCAACAGGATTCTTGAAGCTCAGTCAGTGGCTGGTTGTGAATCTCTGCATTTGTTTACATCAGTTACTGGATGCAGGCTTTCTGATGACAATTAGGGTAGCCACCAATCTGATTATAGGAGATTGCCAGGTCAGGCACACTCTCCATTATTGCTAGGAATCTTGCCTTGTGTCATCCTTGTGGATTCCTCAGAGTTTCTCCAGCAACAGGTTTTCTCCTAACACTTAAAAGCCACCCCACCCATCAAGACATTTCTTTCATTACTCTCGCCTTCTTTCAGATTCCCAATCCATCTAACCAGATACCTAATGCCCATTTCCACTCCAGCTCTCACCCCCCCATTCCTCCAATTTACCCCAGAGATCTCTTCTATTTAACCTTCCAAAGGAAATCCATCTATCCATTTTTTTGGGCCTTTTGTGTTACCTAGTCTCTCTGGGCTGTGGATGGTAACATGGTTATCCATTACTTTACAGCTAATATTCATTTATGAGTGAATACATACCATGTTTGTTGTTCTGAGTCTGGATTACCTCACAGGATGATTTTCTATAGTTCTTTCCATTTGCCTGCAACTTTTATGATGTCATTTTTTAACAACTGAGTAATACTTCATTGTATAAATGTACCAGATTTTCATTATTAATTCTTCAGTTAAGGGACATCTAGGTTGTTTTCAGGTTCCGGCTCTTACCAATAACTCTGCTAATGAACATAGTTGAGCAAGTATCCTTGTGGTATGACTGACCATGCTTTGGGTACATGGTCAAGATTTGAATTACTGGGGATTGAGGTAGACTGATTTCCAATTTTCTGAGAAGCTGCCATAACAATTTCCAAAATGGCTGTGTAAGTTTGCACTCCCATCAATGATGGAGTGTTCCCCTTACTCCACATTCTCTGCAGCAGAAGCTGCCGTTAGTGATTTTGGTCTTGACTATTCTGATAGGTGTAAGAAGGTAACTCAGAATCCTTTTGATTTGTATTTCCTCAATCGCTAAGCATGTTTCACAATTCTTTAAGTGAATCTCGGCCAGTGGAGATTCTTCTGTTGAGAATCTTCTGTTTTGGTGTGCAACCTATTTTTAATTTGATTATTTGTTTTTTTTAATGTCTACTTTCTTGAGCTCTTCATATATTTTGAACATCTGTTCAGTCCTCTGTCAGATGTAGGGTTGGTGAAGATATTTTCCATTGTGTAGTCTGTTGTTTTGTCTTTTCAATGGTGTCATTTGCCTTACAGAAACTTTTTAGTTTAATTGTCTATTTCAGTGTCTATGATAATGGTGTTTTGTCAGGAAGATGTCTCCTGTGCTAATATATTTAAGGCTCTTTCCCACTATCTCTTCTACAAGGTTCAGTGTTACTGGATTTATATTAAGCCATTTATGTTGGGCCATTTGGACTTGAGTATTGTGAAGGATAATTGATATGGATCTATGTGCAGTCTTCTACATGCTGACATCCAGTTGTTTCAGCAACTTTTGTAGAAGATGTTTTCTTTTTTTTCATTGTATGATTTTGGCTTCTTTGTCAAAAATCAAGGATCCAAAAGTGTGTGGATTTATGTGTCTTTGATTTAATTCCATTGATCAACTGTCTGTTTTTATGCCAATATCATACTACTTTTATTTCTATAGCTCTGTAGTAGAGTTTAGAATCAGGGATGTTGATACCTCCAGAAGATCTGTTTTAGTAAATGATTATTTTAGCTATCATTTTTTCTTCTTTGTTTTTCCATATGCAGCTGAATATTGCACTTTCAAGGTCTGTAAAGAACTGTGTTGAAATTTTGAGGGGGATTGCATTACATATGTAGGTTGATTTTGGTAACTTATTATTTGTAATATGATAATCCTACTAATCTATGAGTGTGGGGATCCAACGTCTGATATTTTCTCCAATTTCTTTCTTGATAAAGAGTTAAAATTCTTGTCATAGAGGTCTTTCACATGTTTGGTTACAGTTACCACAAGATATTTTATATTATCTGTGGCTATTGTAAAGGGTGTTGTTTCCCTGATTTCTTCCTCAACCTGTTTATCATTTTCATATAGGAGGGCTACCAACATTTTTTCCAGTTAATCTTATATTCATCCATATCACTGAAGATGTTTATACATTTTAGAGATTCCCTGGTAGATTTTTGGGGTGACTTATGTATGCTGTCACATCATCTGCAGAGAGTGAAAGTTTGGCATCTTCCTTTCCAATTTGTATCCTCTTGATCTCTCTCTTTTTTTCTCTAGCTAGAACTTCAAATACTATATTGAATGGACAAGAAGAGAGTGTATAGCCTTGTCTTGTTCCTGATTTCAGTGGACTCACTTTGAGTTTTTCTCCATTTAATTTGATGTTGGCTGTTGGCATGCTGTATATTGCTTTTATTATATTTAGGTTGTTCCTTTTATCCTTAATCTCCTCAAGACCTTTATCATGAAAAGAGTGCTGGATTTTGTCTAAGACTTGCAGGAGCTAATGTGAAGATCACGTGGGGATTTTTCATTTTTTTAACAATATAGAATATATTGATAACTTTTCTTATGTGAGCCAGTCTTTATCTCTGGGATAAAGCCTACTTGATCATGGTGGATAATCTTTTTGATGTGTTCTTGAATTCAGTGTTCCAGTATTTGGGGTACATTTGAATCAATATTCATGAGGGTAATTGGTCTGTAAATCTCTTTCTTTGATGAGTCAGTGTGGTTTTGGTATTTGGGTAAAACTAACTTCATAAAAAGTACTTGGCACCTTCCTTCTGTTTCTGATTCTATTGTGTGGAAGAGTATGAAGAGTATTGGTATTAGCTCTTCTTTGAAGGTCAGCACTGAAACCATTTGGCCCTTTTTGGGGGTGGGTGGAAGACTTTTAATGACTGCTTATATTTCCTTAGGTTTGATTGGTCTATTTAAATTGTTTATCTGGTGTTGATTTAATTTTGGTAGATGGTACCGTTCACAAAAATTTGTCCATTTCTTTTAGATATTCTAATTTTGTGGAGTACAGGCTTTGACTTAATGATTTTCTAGATTTCCTCATTGTCTGCTGTTATGTCCCCTCTTTATCTCTGATTTTGATAATTTAGATGCCTTTTATTTGGATAAGGTTTTGTCTATCTTGTTGATTTTCTCAAAGAACCAACTCTTTGCTTCATTGATTCTTTATATTTTTCTCTTTGTTTCTATGTTATTGATTTCAGCCTCCAGTTTGATTATTTCCTGCTGTCTTCTCCTCCTGTGGGTGTTGGCTTCTTTTTGTTCTAGAGTTTTCAGGTGTGCTGTTAAATTGCCAGTATGAGATTTCTCCAAATTCTTTATGTAGGCACTTGGTCCTATAACTTTCCTCTCTGCACTGCTTTCATAGTGTCCCATAAGTTTGAGTATGTTATATATTCACTTTCATTGAATTCTAAGAATTCTCTAATTATTTTTTCCCTTTATCTATTGTTAATTCATTTGGGAGGTGTTCATTCCATGAATGTGTAGGTTTTCTGTAATTTGTGTTGTTGTTTAACTCTAACTTTAACTCATGGTGATCTGATAATATGCATACGATTCTTCTAATTACTTTGTATTTGTTGAGATTTGCTTTGTGACTGAGTATGAGGTCAGTTTTAGAGAATGTTCCATGAGGTACTTAGGAGATGGTATATTCTTTTGTGTTTGGTTAAAATGCTCTGTAGATGTCTGTTCGATCCATTTATGTCATAACATCTTTTAGTTCCCTTATTTCTCTGTTTAGTTTCTGTCTGGCAGACTTGTCCATTTGTGAAAGTAGGGTTTTGAAGTCTCCCACTATTAATGAGTGGGATTTGATGGATGATTTAAATTTTAGTAATGTTTCTTTTAGAAATATGGGTGCCCACATTTGTAATTTGCAGTATAGATAGCTTCATCTTGATGAACTTTTCCTTTGATAAATTTGAAATGTTCTTCATTGCTCTTGCTTAATTTTATTTTGATGTCTATTTTGTTAAGTATTAGAATAGTAACACCAGCTTGTTTCTTATGTCCATTTGATTGCAAAATATTTTCATAACCCCTATTTTTCTGAGGTAATGTCTGTCTTCAAATTTGAGGTGTGGGTTTTTTTTTGTATGCAGCAGAAGAATGAATCCTGTTTTCATGTACATTCTGTTAGTTTGTGTCTTTGTATTGGTAATTTGAGTCCATCGATGTTAAAAGATATTTTACCAGTGATTGTTAACTCCTGTTATTTTTTGGTGTTTGTTGCAGTATGTGTGTGTATGTGTTTGTGTGTGTGTGAGAGAGAGAGAGAGAGAATTTTCTTTTTATCCATTTTGCTTGTGTGAGATTATCTATTTTCTGTGTTTTTTTTGTTGACATAGCTAACTTCCTTGAATAGGAGTTTTCCTTCTAGGACTTCCTGAAGGCTGGATTTGTGGATAGGTATTGTTTAATCTGGATTTATCATGGAATGTGTTTTTTCTGTCTATGGTGATTGAAAGTTTTGCTGGGTATAGAAGTCTAGACTGGCATCTAACACCACTTAGAGGCTGCAAAATGTTTGTTCAGGCCTTTCTGGATTTTAGAGACTCCATTTTACAGTGTTCCAGATTTCCTGGATGTTTTGTGCAAGGAAGTTTTTGGATTTAACATTTTGTTTGACTGATGAATCTATTTTCTCCATTGTATCTTCAACATCTGAGATTATCTCTTCCATCTCTAGAATCCTGTTGGTGATGTTTGTCCTCCTAGTTCCTGTTTGCTTATTCAGTTTTTCCATTTTCAAAATCCACTTTGTTTGTATTCTCTTTTTTGCTTCTATTTCAATTTTCAAGTATTGAACCACTTACTTCCCATGTTTGATTGTTTTCCTTTGCTTTCTTTAAGAGATTTATTCATTTCTTCCAATTTTTATTTGTCTTTTCCTCTATCTCTTTAAGGAAGTTTTTTATTTCCTCTTTAAGTACTTCAATCATCATAAAAGTTATTTTTACAGACATTTTTCTTGTGCTTAATCTGTGTTTAAATGTTTAGGTCTTGCTCTTTTAGGATCAGTCATTTCTGATGATGCCATATTGCCCTTTCTATTAGTAAATGTGTTCTTATATCTCCATTTACACATTGGGATTTGGGGTGGTTACATTTGGGGGTTGATTCTTTTGTTTGTCTTTTGGATGGGTGCTTTATTCCCTTATTATTTATTTTCTTTGCTGTCTTCTTGCCTGAATGCCCAAGGGTTCTGGTGATTAGAAGATCTTTAGATGAAATAGGGTGTCTCAGCTGAGGTTTGTGGGGGTGTGGGTGTTTTGATCCAACATGTCCTCATGTTTTCCAACTGGTGTAGGCTGAACCTGTGCCTATGTAGTCTGTTGGAGTTGGGGTGAAGGACTGGCCAGGGGATCGACATTGAAGTGGGTGTGTGAGATGGCAGAGTGAAATATGTCTGTGTGCATATATATGTGTACAAGAATATATGTATATGTGTATGTTTATACATATACTAACATGCTTTCAATAACAATTAGTTTTTATTTTAAATAGGGCAAAATTTGAATGAGAGGGGATAGGGCTATGGGAGGATTTGTGGAGAGTGAAGCAAATGGAGAATGTTGTAATCAAATTATGGTCTCAGAATTTTAAAAATTAAAGAAATCAACCAAGTAGAAAGGCTTAAAAGTATGACTCTACATTAATAATGAAGAAGGGAAAGTGAAGAAAGCATGATTGGGTGTTCTTGAGCAATTATAGTCTCTGGCTTGGGATTCTTTTACACATCTTGCTTCATTTTAGCTGGTAAGCCTTAAATTATTTAATTGTGTCTCTAGGAAATAAATAAGGGAAAGGAAGATATGGATAGAGAACCACAAATTATGTGTGTGTATGTGTGTATGTGTGCACATGCGTGTGTGTATGTACTTGCAGTCAAGTATATGTGTACAAATCCTTAGCACTTGTACTGAGAAATTATCAAGTCAAAACCTAAATTTCTGTGTCATGTTAATTTAATATTTTTTAATATTTTTAAGTGATATAAAATTGCATCAGTTCCATCACTTCCTTCCAGCTCATCCCACCTCTTCTCAGAAATGTCTCCTATGTTACCCTCACTTTCAAGATGATAGTCCTTTTATCTTTGATTATATTGTTACATATATATGTAACACACACACATGATCACTTTGCATTGTATGCTAAACAAAGGACTCATCTCCTCTTGTGTGAGACTTGAGCCTAATTAGACAGCTTATGATTACCACCCATATTTGACTGACACTTTTTGGATTTTATTGTTATCTTGCCATGCTTATGTCCTGGATCACAGTTGTTATGGATGGGTAGTATTGTTTAATTACTTCATTTCCTATTGTGGTTTGAATGAGAATGGCTCCCATTGGCTCATATATTTCAGTGATTGATCCCTTGTAGGTGGAAATTTCTTGGGAAGAATTAGGAGGTGTGGCTGTGTTGGAGTATGTATGTCACTGAGGGTGGGCTTTGTGCTTTCAAAATCTGTTGCTAGACTCATTCTCATTCTTTCTCTCTCTCTCCCTCTCCTTCCCTCTCTCCCTCCCTCCCTCCCCCCTCCATCTTGCTGATAGATGGGAATGCTCAGCTACCCCTCCAGTACCATGCCTCCAGTATAACATATTGCTCATCATAATGATGGTTATGAATTCACCTTCTGAAACTATAAGCAAGCCCCCAATTAAATGCTTTGTTGCCTTGGCCATGGTGTATTTTCATAACAATTGAATAGTAACTAAGACATTCCATAGTAGCTTGAGCAATATTTTCTGGAACAATGAAGGCTACACTATAGGAAAGAAGCCTTTATGTTAGTTTCAACTTGAGTCACCTGAGTCTTGTGTCCTAACTATGTGATGTCTTTATCGATGGACACTTACTCTCAACTGCTGAGATGCCAAAAAGGGCTAAATATATTGTTTAGAGAGTCAATTGTGCTACCTTGACCAGTTCCTCAGAATGGTGTCTTTAATGTCCATTACTGGGATTTTTGGTCAATCTGTGGTTCCTATGGGGCTTGATGGCATCCCTGATGGGTAAAAATATTTGTTTTTTAAATTTTTGTCCATTTATTCAATCTTTAACTTTTCTTTTTGTTGTTTGCATGCATGTTTGTGCACCAGATGTGTGACTGGAGCCCAAAAGATGACATCAGATTCCCTGAGAGTAGAGTTAAACATGATTTTGGACTACCGTGTTAGTGCTGGCAATCAAACCCAAGTCATCTGAAAGAGGAAACAGTGATTTTTAACCACTGAAATATCTCTCCGGTCCCATGTACACATGCAAATTTTATCTCCTCTATGAAACAGCAATTGCTAAAATTCAGCAAGGGGCAAAAGAGTCCCATGAGTCACTCCCTATTTCTTGACTGGCTCTTGAAAAGTCAAGTCTTGTACAAGCCAGTGCAGACAAGTGTAGCGCCTAGAAGTCAGGATTGCAATGTCTGTGTCACACTTGGAAGTTAGCAATCTAAAAGACCTTCTCCTTGTCTTTTAGATCTTATATTCTTTCTCTGCCTCCTAGTGTGATATTCCCTGAATTCTGGAGGGAATAGTACAAATATCCTATTTAAAATTTACCACACAACCACTCCCTTATTCTTAGTACTTTGAATGACTAAGAGTCTCTGCAGTTATCTCTGTCCCTAGCATAGAGAACATTTTCTTTCTAGGGCTGGGAATAGCAATTTTCTCTGAGGATAAAAAGAAGCAGACATTCAGAAGGTCCTTTGGTGTCATGCCAGTTTAGGTAAACAGCAGTCATCAGTTTTTGACAAGGTTCATTCTCTCAGACCCTTTTTTTTTCTTTTGGAATGGGCTTCAAATCCAATTACAGAATAGAAGGTGGACTACCCTGCCTGGTAGTTTGGTATTGTAATCGATATTGTTCATCACTGGATAAAGCTGATGAGTTTCACTCCATAGAAGTCTGTGCAGCATCTTCCAGCATTCTGGAAATGAGATATCAAGGAGGAAACTTTCACCTCTGATCCGGCTTGTTTTCTCTATATCTTGAAACTGAGGTGCATAGTATCATGAGCATTAGAATTTATCAGTTAGTTATTGTAAGCAACCAAGAGGAATGACAAAATATGATATTTAGTTGAAGATCTCTGGACTTCTTTATCTACAGCTTGCGATGACATAACCCATATCTAGTATTGGGACTCCAGTGTAATGCCTCATTGTTTCTATAAGGCAGCATTATACAACTCAGCAATTCTGTCTCTTTTCTAACTCTTTTCATAACTTATGGGGTTTCCTTGTTTGAGTCTTTAAGCTATGTTTAAAATTTATTTCTTTTATTTTTTGAGATTATGATATAATTACCTCATTTCCCATTTCCCTGTCCACATTTAAACCCTCCCATATACACTTCCTTGCACTCTTTTGATGTGAGCACACATCTTGAAGAAAACTGCAGAAAGCAGGAAAACAAAAAGGGACCATTGCTTGGATGTGGGACTTGAGGAGCAATAGACAAAGAATAGCAGGATACAAGTGATCTGGTGGGATAAGTAGGAAAAATAGAAGCCCTAAAAAGAGAAGAGGAAGAATGGGAAATATATTAGGCTTTTAAATTTGCTTTAAAATGTAGGTTTTCATGTTTGTTTTTCAAACATCTTTTATTTTGGTTAACCACCTCCATGACCCTGGTGACTCACCCATCTCCTCAGCGACATTCTCACCTATCCTTGCTAGCCCCATATTCCTGTACCTTTCATGTCACCTATGTTCTACCAACTCTCTTTTACCTAAGGCATCCTCCCTAAATGATCTCTTTCTCGTTCAATGGTTGCTGTATGTATTTTAATTTAAACGTACAGATTTCAGAGTTATGCAGCACTTATCTTTTTGAATCTGATTACTTTCTGGCTGTTTTTCTTAGTCAGCATAATGTTTCCAGTTTTCTCAATTTACCTTAAAATTGCATAGCTTAATTTTTTTATATCTGAATAAGTTCTTTTCTGTGTATATACCACATGTTCATTATCTATTCACTGGTTAATAGGCTGTTTCCATTTTCTAGATCTTATGGACAGAAGATCAGTGAGGATGTATCTCCATAGCAGAACAGGCATCCTTTGAGTATATTCCAGAGGGGTAAGGTGAAGATAGCATTTTAATAGTTATAATGTTAGATTTTTGAAGAAAATTCAAACTGATTTCAGGAGTGTCTGTACCAATTTTGTAGCTCCACGACAGTAGTCATTTGTGCTGTCATTTGATTTTTTTGGTCCTAATCATTCTAAGTACAGGAAGGTGGAGTCTCAAGCAATTTTAATTTGTATTTTCCTGGTGGTTAACGTGTTGGCCACTCTTTACTGTGTTTATTAGCTATTGTATTTTTTCTTTGGTGAATAAGCCTGAGTAGGTCAACAGATTCCTAAGAGATTATTATGTGAATAATATTCCTTTATTTGCATTAATTTATTCATGTATTCAACCGTGCGAAAAATGCACTCCATAATTTTTATTTTCTAAATATATCAATGATTTACAAGTTGTTTTCTTAGGTCTAATCATGATTTGAAGAAATAAATAGCAGTCAAGTTGGATATTTAGATGTACCAGAGGTGTCATTAAACATACTCTGTGAAGCACATTTTGTCTTTTAAGGAAATTGCTGTATTCACATAGAGCAGGAAAGACTGGTTACACAGCTGCAGTGGTCTTCAGATACCTTGAAAAGCTGTCAGTGAGATGCCAATATATATTTTTTTCTCTGCTTTAGCAAGGAAGCAGTGATCAATGGTTGACAATTTTAGGAAAGATTCTTGGCATAGTAGCTTAACACAATCAGCAGTGGAGAAATAAAAGTTAATGATAATAGAGAAGGAGGATATCTTTAACACTTAAGAGACTGTCTGTGGAAGACAAAACAAATGAAAACTTGCTATAGACATCAGAGCCACTGGTAGAATTTAAATCTAGGACAATGAGTGCCATTGTTTGAGGCACAAGGAAATTCTCTTACAGAAACACATGATATCTCTTTCCTTTGTTTTAATCAGACCTTTCCATGGTGAGACCCCAGCCTTAGGACTGGGAAAACTTTTCCAACAAGCCAACACTACCTCATGACACACGAACGATAAGAAAATATAAGGCTAACTTTGCAGAGCAAATGTGCCAAGAATGAGCAACATTCCCTAGTGACATATTCTCTTTTTAAAGATACGAATAAACTGAGTGTGTGAAGATGTTTAGAAGAGCATTTCAGGTGGGAGGGAGAGCAAGTGTAGCTACTTGATGGTAGATAAAGGCTAACTGCAGGTGAATGACAGAAAGGTATACAGTAAACCTAGAGCACAGCTTTAAAGGAATGTTGGGTGCTTAAGGGTAAGGCTCTGAAAAGGGAAGTCTGCAAGTATGACCAAGAACCAGATCATTATGTGCACAATGGCTTGAGTATGATTGTTCTAAAGCAACAGGTGCTCACTGAAAAGAAATTTCTAGGGCAATTGTAAATTCAGATTATTGTTTTGAAAATATTGTTCCAGCTGTGCAGGAAAAAGAATAAACTTTAGAAGCAAAATAAAAATAATTGTAGGTCACATGTAATTTTCCATTTCTATTCATTAACATACTTCATGTTGAATTATTTATTTAAAAATATAATTGAGGTAATAATGTAGGCATTTTTGTAAATTGCAGCATGAACAAAAATAGAGTATTTTTTGTCTGTAAGAGTTTTACAAGTTTTATGCATATGTAATGGAGCCATAATTCCTTTTCCATCCAGTTAGTAACCAAGGATAACATACAATTGTTATAGTGGTTTACTTAAAAACTAGGTTTCATTTAGTTAATGCTATAATATTAGGTAGACAGAATCCCTTCTTTTTATAGATCAGCAGAATATATTTTATTCCAAGATCAGATGAAATATGAATCTACTTTAGCAATACTTTTAAGTATGTATTTTTATTTTAGCTTGCAAGTCAAATGCTTATTTATTTTAATATAATTGGTTGTAACTTAATAACCCAATTTTAATTCATTATTTTCCTTCCATAATTTTCACTCCAAAGTTTACTTTTCTGGTAGAAACCTTGTTTGAACAATATTGAAAATGTGTGTAGATTTGAACATTAAAAAAATAAGAACATTGGATTTTATTTTTAAATTAAGGTGTGGACAGTCAATGGTGTTAGCTTTCTTTTAGATGGCTGTTTTAATATAGATCAGCACATTTTACCAAACCTCGTAGTCATCCAAGTTTCCTATCTTCTTGCTTAGCCAGAAACAAGTACTTATTAAGGTCCAGTTAATTTTTATGAGTTATTCCAATGCCAGTCCCTGATGCCAGGCCTTGTCTTCAACATAGAAAAGAACTTATTGCCCTACTTACTTTCTGGTACTATTGGGGAGACATGAAATTGAAACCTTGTGTAGTAGACACTTTCTGGAATCTACGAAGGTGACCCAAGTGAGGACTCCTAGTAATGGAAAATATGGAGACTGAACTAGGCATCTTTTGTGGGCTTCCAGTGGTGGGGCTGAGTTGCACTCTGTTGAATTGTTCACAGAGGAGGTCTCCTAGAGATCCCTAAACAACCCAGGCTGGTGCGAGGATAGAAGATCCCTCTCTGACATTGGAATCTCATTGCCAAGGACAATATTCACAGAGAAAAATAAATGTAGTGGTTGAACTGGTGTGTACATGAAGCCTTCAGCCCTACAATCTAGTCTCTTTGGTCTAAGAAGGTACTCTGCAGGATATGGAAAAAGAAATCTAGACATGACCCCACCCATAAAACGATAGACCTACAATCTGTCCTACCTTCAAAATGTGCTGGGGTATTGCAGGTACAGAACTTGTGGGACTGGTCAAACAATGTTTGTTTTAACTTGAAACCCAGTGCACAAGAGGTGGCCCATGCTCCACACTTCCTGTATGGCCAGGAACTAGATATTGGGTAGCCCTGGGACCTAGGATAGAATCAAACATGCTTAGAAAAAAATTAATTGAATGATTCCTAATAATATTCTGATGTACTCATAAGTCTTTGATTTGTTCAGTTGTCATAGAAAGGCTTCCTTCAGCAGCAGATGGGAGCAGATGCAGAGACTCATAGGCAGGCATTATTCAGAGAGAGAGTCTAAATTGGAGGACTCCATCCATTTTTTTCTCCTCAGGGAATCATACAGAAGAGGGAAAGAAAAGAATGTAGGAGTCAGAGGGAATGGAGGAAACTAGGAGAACATTACTCACTGAATCAACTAAGTGATTACTCACGTAATCAACCATATGGACTCACAGAGATTGAAGCAATAATCACTGGCCCTTCATAGGTCTTCCCTAGGTCCTCCACATATATGTTATGACTGCTAACATGGTAGTTTTGTGTGAATCTTAGTGGGAGTGGGTGTATTGCTGACATTTTACCAGCTCTTGTGCTCTTGGAACTCTTTTCCTTCTCTTGAGTCACTTTGTCCAGTCTTGGTATGAGGGCTATTGCCTTACCTTATTGTATTGTATCCTTTTTTTTGGTACTGTTTGGCTGTACTCTTTTGGAGGTCTGCTTTTTTCTGAAGAAGAAGCAAAGGGGGAGTAGATCCAGGGGAAAAGGTTGGTGTGTGTGTGTGTGTGTGTGTGTGTGAAGGCAAAGGGAGGAATGTTGGGGAGGAGATTATGGTCAGTTGGAAAGTACTGTACAAGAAAAGAGTCTGTTTCCAGTAAAAATTTAAAAAAGAAAAAACTTGCAAACTTATGTAAAACATGAGGTTGTTGCTGTTAATATTTGTAACTCAAATATGTGACTATTGAGGATAATGTTCTAGATGGCAATGCTCTGTCACTATATCACAATGCTGTTTAAATACATGCTTGTAGGAGTCCCATTTATAGCATGGTAGCTTTTTTCTCATTTTCTAACTAAATATTTTTAAAAGTCAAATATTTATTTGTTTTATCTTTATAGGTCATGTCCACTTGCCGTTAGTTGGCAGTGTATGTCAAGCTCCATGAGTGTTCCCTGACTATCTGGGACAGTTTTGAACATCTAGTCATCAGAGAAACTTCTGGTAGTATATGGAATTTAATTCACACAGACACCCATAGCTGGTCAATATACAGAGAACAAAATATTATGTAATGCTCAGTTCTAAATTGTACCTTCATATTGCACTGCTATCCCCAAAATTCAGGGATATTTGTGGACAATGGGACAGGATAAGGAGGTGTTGGATAACTTCGAGGAGACATTTGTTTTGCAGAAACAGCAGGGTAGAGACTTATGAGCTCATAGTAACCATGACAGCAAAATCCCTGTATAAGCTCCAGTAAGACAGATTCTCAGAATCAAAGGGGGAGGTGAGTACATAAGCCCAACATACTAATATATGACTACTGCTAGAAAAAGAGAATTAGGTTGTTTTTTTTATGATGTGACTGCTGGTAGTCAAACCACACCTTAGAGCTGGTTCCAATTCCAAGACGATCTGAGCAACACAAATTAGACTCAATGAAGAAGTAAGCGATAAATAAATAACCTCAAATTGGTTGGGAAGGAATGGAACAGTAGATGGGATGGTAAGGAGAGATATCTCAGGGAGTATAAACATGTTCAAAATACATGGGATAAAATTCCATGTATTAATAATAAAAAATAAATAAAATATTAATAAACAAAACAAAACATTTAAACTTAAAAACTGCAATAAAAATGTACAATTTAGCTTTTAGACTCCTAATGTTATTATTATATTTCTACATTTCTTGTATGTTTCATTATTACTGTTTTTAACATACAAAGAAAACATTCAACTTTATAGAATTAATCAAAAGATTCTATGAATATATTAAGAACATATTTTTTAAATCTCAAATTAAACCACTGAGGGGCCCAGGTCATTACTCTGTGACTCTAACAATGAGTTGATTGAAAAGCTGAAAACATTACTTCCTGGGAAGATAATCCTTTGGGAAAAACTTACCATTTGTGAAACATTCACTCAATAGAAACAAATTTTCATTACTCAGAAATTAGGCTATAGGTATTTATGATATATTTGTAACAGGATGAACTAAAGACAAATAAAAAGTCTCAAATTTTATTGAAAAACTAAAGGAAATTTTTACATATGGAGTGTTTTGTTACTTTCTTGGGTGTCTGAGTCCAACTTCAATAAGGATACCACTTACCAGCGTGGGGACATGAGGATTAAAAAAACAAAAGAACGACACAAGTGAAAATAGTAAAACAGAAACATTGGATAGTACCGGGAGGTAGTTCCAGTGAATACTGAAATTGGCCACATTTAATTTTCCATGCACGTTTATACTCCAATACAACAGGGGCAAGAAGACAGAGACTGCTTTAACATGATATAAAGGACAACTAGAACAGTTATTTTCTTCAATACTTTGAGACATCAAACAATTACTCATGAGAAAAGCATTTTGTTGTTTGGGGAGGGAACCCATCCTAGACCAAGTATCCTAAAGGCAGCAACTCCTTAGGTGTAATGATAGGGGAGCGGGGCCTGCTTTTCGTCCCGCCCAGCTCCCGCG
>LOJH01031166.1:0-16902 GCA_001685095.1 Ellobius talpinus
GAGGAAGGAAGGAAGGAAGGAAGGAGGAAGAGGGTGGAGACTACAAAGAGGCTCCCATTTTATTAATCTGGAAGAAGTCTGTGAGGCTGGATGACAGTCTACCTACCATTTTCAGGTACACTGATATGTCCAAGTTGTTCTTTTACTTTCTCCTTCTTAATTTTTAACACCAACCTGCAACTCTTCAAGTTTGATAATGATGTCTTATGCTCACCTATGACTCTTACAAATACTATATAACCCTAGTAAGAAATCAAAGTGCTAAGTTCCTAGCACTTAATATACTAGTTAAGTTCCTACTTTAACAATGTAATTTTTATAAAAAAACTATGAAAAATCTATAAAGTATATAGTAATTTTAGAAGCAGCTAATGGACTGTTTACAAATCAATATTATGTTGAACAATAATAAAAAACTTTAGATTCTATTTTTATCTAGAATTAGGCAAGAATATATATTTTGATATAAAATGATGCTTCATGAGTATCATAGTTACTGTTTAAAGCTATTTGTCATATTATAAATTGTGAGCAATTTCTCGATTTGAACAAAATTATATTCACTTCAACAATGGCAGAGGAAATGCACAATCTCAGAGTAACCATATATTAGTATTTTGCTTATTGTTAAACTACCCAATATCCAAACACAATTTATCAATATCACTCTAACAAAGTCCAAGACTAAGAGCTGGAGAAAACAATGACTTCTATTGTATTTACGGCAGTAGGGGTTGAACCCAGGGCCTTGAACATGACTGGCAAGCACCCTTCCACTAAGCTATATCCCCAGCCCCAAGTGACTTTAAATATTGTATTTTGGAAGATTGCTGTAGGTATTCAAAGTTCTCCAATGCACAACTACTCACACTAAAAAAAAAAGGTATAACAAAAGTTTAAGGGGGGAAAAAGTAAAATTTATAAAGGCAAAAATTTAATTCATAAAATCATCATTAGTTATCTATAGAATGATCTCTGAAGGCTAATCCAGCTCCGTGAACAGAATTTTACAATATGCATAAAAAGGTTAAATCAGACTAGATCTTTCAAATAAAACCCAACACAGATAGGAGCAGCGGCCCATGCATGGAATTTATTGTGTGCTACTGTTTATAAAATACTTGAATAGTCCTGCACATGCATAATATTTTCAACTTAGACAGGAGACCATACAGGGTGCACTTTCTGGCAAACAAAACAACAAATGGTTCTGCTACCTGGAGCTCTGAGTTGTATTCCAGGGCATGAGAGGAAGCAGGCCACCAAAGTAAAGGGAAATACCAAACTACAGTGGCAATCAGCACAGGTCAATAACTGTGTAAAATTAGCACATGGTTCCATTTAGCTTAACCAAGCAGTTCTGTAACTATCAAAAGTAAAATTTCAACATGCAGTCTTGACTTTTATGCTTCCACTAACATCGAAGAGTTGAAGAGAACCATTGCTTCTAGGCTGTATTACTTAATCAAAAACATTTCCAGACATTTTAAATTTTCCTTTGCATTTAAACATAAAAATGATAGAAAGCCAGCAGCAAATCACCCTGGTGGTTTTTTAAGCAACTGGAATACTCACAATAAACTAAAATTTCTCATGACATCTAAGTAACCTATACATCATGTACCTGTACATCATAGGTCTATATATTAAATATTTGCAAAATGAAAACGTGCATACACAAAATACGTCAAGTTTTACAGACATGATTTGAATTAAAATTTACTTTGACAATGTACAAACTTCTTTTAAAGTACCTTAAATGAGTAATTCTGTAATTCTTCATAATTTGAAAATTTAGGCTTTTTTTCCCCTTAAATCTCTGGGGTGTAAATCTCAAAAGATATGGGCAAACAAAATTCTAAATTGGTTTTTGGATTTGTGTTCAAGTAAGAGTCTTCTTAGAAATAGTTTATGCATTCATAATTGAAAAATACCAAGACTATGTTACAGAATTAGCCACATTTAAGAACTATAGACCTGAGGTCAGCATTTTGTATAAACACCAACTGGGTTTCTCAGATTTTGCCTACAATTCAAAATACAGCTAGTAACCTCAGAAATAGATTTTAAGACCATGCTAATTCATCCTTTTAAAGACATTTCATGGGGTAGGGGGAGAGTCCACGTAAACTCTAAAGATTGGATTTAAACTCATGGTTGAAAAAAACCCTAATTCTACTGAGAAAACAAAACAAAACAGGAATCTCATTTGTAAACGTAAATGTGTGAACCACAAGCATAAATGGAGGTGTAGATATCCTCCACTGGAAATTGCCCCAAGCCCCTTGCTCACTGCTCTCCACTGTGGCAGCGATTACCCAATCTTATTAGACAACACATGTCCCAGGGCCCTCAAGCCTCCATCCAGGAAGGGGGCAAGGGTCTCAAAAAGCACAATGGTTTCTTCAGAGAGATTGTGACATTTATCATCAGCTTGGCCGACCCCTCCAGTTCCTTGGGTGATCTGTCCATTTGGGGTCCAAGACCTGAGAGTCCCTGGGAAGCCGCTGGTCACTGGGCACTATGGTTGCCAGTCCCGTGGTTCTCAGTGGCATGTGCGGTATTCAGGGAATTGAAACCATCTTGCTGTACAGCATCTTTCCGGGGTGGCATTCTCTCATTGATCCTATCCAAACCCTTTGCCTCTTCAAAACTGCAGATTCTATGTGGTGGAGAGAATCCTCGTATTGCTTAACAAAATGCAAATTTGATAAGTCAGTAATTGTAAAAACACTTCTGAGTTTTCAAAAACAATGACTTTTAAGTAAATTTCACTGTAAATAACACTTAAATTTTACTTTATAATTGAATTCTATACCCATTTTAGTCTCCCCATTAAAATATGAAACACTTAAATCTAAATAAAAACATGACAGCTTCACAGATAACAAGTTAATATGGTTTTGTTTGCTTTATTTAAAATAAAGCAAAACAAAAACTAGAATTGCCTTTCCCTGCCCACAAAAATCAACCTGTAGGCAATGGTCTCAGTATGTCTGCTTCTACTAAACCAGTTATCTATCTCCTCTTACCTCAAACCTAGATCACATGGTGACCATCACAAAGGTGAGGTAGCAAAGAGGGGGGGCAAGTGAGAACACTAAATAAGGATAACTCCCAACACACATGTATGTACAAGAAGTGAGGGTAAACGGAGCAGGGTAGGAACTACCTTGGAGGAGTACCAGTATAAAATGAAAAAGTGGAAAATGTCCCCCAAGTTAGAATGTGTTTGGTTGATAAACAAAAAGTAAAATAGGAATATTTTCATACATTACAATATGTTTCTTTTCATTCTCTGGCCAATTACTATAAACTTTGTTAAAATAAATGGCAATCCTTCTTAAGTATTAAGGGGTCTTTTGTTTAACTTTTGTCTTGAGACAGGGTTCTACTACATAGCTCAGGCTGGCCTTGGCCTCAAATTCAGGATCTTCCTGACTCAATGTCCCTACTGCTAGAATAGACATTCACCACCAAGCCCAGCTTACATCAATTCTTATGGATTTTTATTCATTTCATCTGGAAGGATACAGATACCATTAAGGAAATGCTCATTTAAAAAAAGATATCCATACAATTACTTAAAGTCTAGGTGCTTAATATATTTAATCTCTAGCACTACTTATAAACATGAACCAAACAAATGGTTGTGGCCACTAAACAGAAGTGTGTAAAACCAAACTAAGTCTTGATCCATATGAATATAATCTTATCTATAAAACTATAGCCCAAACTTCAGGAAAAAAAATCATTATAGTAACAGTTCCTGAACTAGAATGGGCAAAAACAAACTCACATGTATATTTAGTGGGGGTTTCACTTAGGGGAAAAAAAGAAACACAAAATATGGGCTAGACCTCTACTTGCAGGGTTAGTCTAATAATGTCCATTAAAAAAAGCAACATAAATGCTATAATATACAACACACGCTAAAGAAATCAGCAACAATAAACTCTGGATTATACTAGAAAGAGAAAAGACACTATAGGTATCAGCTCTTGTGATTAAAAAAAAACTTGATGAGTCAGCCAGTATGATTCATCTGCACAAGCTAGGCCTAAGACACACCCAAAGGACATTCTTTGATGCCCACCCACAGACCACAGATCTCTGCCCAGTGCAAGGACTCTGATCGTACCTTTTTCAGCCTCAATAGCCTCAACTGTGGCTGTACAGAAGTGAGCAGAGGCATGCAAAATGAATGAGAGAGATGAGAAGGGTCATATTGTACAGCAGAAAAGGCAATGATCACTTAATATATCACAGTACCCAAACTATATCATTATTTACAATTGAACACAAACTATACCCATATTAGAGAGCTCCACCCACTCCCCCAATTCCTAACACAACACAGCTTACACACAGCACTACGACATCAGAGCACAGGACATATAGACCTATTGTAAAGGCAGACACCTCAGCACCCATGCAAATGCACTCCAGTATTAACTGCTTATCCTGAATTCAGTATTTTTATGGCTAGAATTTTTGATTATGTTTGTTTTATCAGTGTATTATCATTACAGAAAAATTATGATAGCACTGTAGCAGAAAAGGAACAAGAGAATCTTTTCTTTCACTTCTAATATTAACAACATTCATCACCACTTGGTTCCCTAAGATACAAACTAGGAAGGGGTCAATAATGGTTTTCGGTCCCTTTAAATTTACAATGCAAAGTATAGCAGAAAATCTGGTACAACTGTGATAAAACTGATGGACCCTATATTTATTGAATTAATTTAAATATAATTTTCAAGTTCTGTTCTTTAGGGGGACTCTAAAAGGAATCACTCTCTATGCTAGGAACTTCAGTTTTGTTTTGAAGGAGGCTGATCATCTTGTATTTGTTTCTAAAGAAGCTGAGAAACTATTAGTGTATACTACTATGCCCTAGCTCCTACTCTAAACTATCTAAACACCTATAACATTTTTAAAATTCTATTTACATTCAGTTTATTATGATAATTAGTTTGATTAGATGCAAGAAGCCTGCATTCTTAGGTGAAGAAAAAAGGCTACTGGGCATCTTTCCAAATCCATACGCTAATCAGAAAGGAGCTAAAGGAAATGTCTTCAGGCAACTAGTCCTAGTTATTTCATAAGAGTCATGTGAGAAAAAAAATTTCTTGGTATAACTTGCACTGGACCATTTAAAGAATTGAATATTTAGTTGTACATTTTGTAGTCAAAGATGCCTTTCTGGGCAATGCAGAGTTAGCAGTTCAGAACATTTGCTGTTTTCGCAGAGACTTGAAGTTTGTTTCCCAGCACCCACATGACACCTAACAATCCATCTGTAATGCCAGTCCCAGGGAATCTGGTATCCTCTTCTGATCTCCAAGGACACCATAAATGCACACACACAGTACATGTACATATATGCAGGCCATATGAATAATATAGTAAAATAATAATTCAAAAAATTTTAAAGGTTACTTGTTTGCTCATTTTGGGGTTTAGACAAACAAGCAAACAAGAGTTCACACTTGAAAGTATAATCTAAAATTGCAAAGAATAATAGTAACTGCCTGACAATGTCACCCTTCTGTACACAAAGTGTGTATACTCAGAAAACTACAAGAATGCTCCAATTCATCTGCTTTGTTTCTTCTACAATATAGGTAATTAGAATACTTGTTTCTGAAATGTCTTTTTAAAAAATGTATGATTTAGAAATTATTTCATTCAAAACAGTTATGAATGGAAGAGTCTTAAAAACTAAATTAGAATACACTGGTGATCTTAATCAGAAAGTGAATTGGGAGTCCTCCAAAAGAGGTAGGATGAATATTGAATAAAGATGTAATATTCCTTACTTGTTAAATCAAATTACTCAGACATAAACATTATATGCCCACTGTGTAATTCAACTTTGAAAAAAAATCTAGCAATGTGCATCTGCAAAGAATTCTACAAAATTTTTTCAGAGAGAAAACTAGGACAAAAGATCCATCTTACTGGGCATGGTGGCCATACCTGTGATCCCACCACTTAGGCAGGTGGAGCTCTGTGAGTTCCAGGCCAGCCAGGGTTACACAGTGAGACCTTGTCTCAAACAAGCAAACAAAAATATACAAAACAGAATGAAAAAAGACCCGTATATATTTATCAGTTCTCGAACATTCATCATCAACCCCTTCATAATGTGAACACTTTATAATTTAAAATTGAAAGAAGAAAAAAATGTCTATTGGACTATGGTTTAAGAGTTGTGATAGCAGAAGAGACTGACAAGAAATATTCTAGAACTTGTGTATGATAAAGTAAGACTAAAATTGACTTCATTAAGAGGCTTAGTATCCAACTAATTATATCAAAAGTTTAAAATTCTACTGATAAAACTCTAAGCTATGAATCTTGACAGGAAGTTATATACTCTGTCAAGTTTAAAGGCTTAGAACTGAAATATGGACATCTGAAGCTTAAATAGTAAACTAGAAACATGATAACTATACAATTCAGTCTGAAAGCCATACTGTACTTCTCTTTTATTAATTTTCAATTACACAGGACACAGTGCTAATAAGTATCAGTATAGCACTGCCTTTAACTACTATGCTCTTCAATACAATAAAGAACAAACAATCAACAGGAATTTGACATTATTAAAATAGAGATAGCTACATATTTTCCCACATAGGTTGTGATATGCAAAGATTTATAGGACTAATTCCCAATCAAATTACCATGAAAAAAAATACAAAACTCCAAAATTGAAGTACAGCAGAGTTATAGTTTTTAAAACAAAAACCTCCTCCACCCAAAAATAACATATAAATTAGCTTCAAAGATACTAAAAAGCTGGGCATGGTGGTGCTTATGCTTTTGATTCCAGCACTCAGGAAGCAGGGGCTGGAGGATTTGTATCTCATGAAACAGAGACTATAGAGGACCTGTATGAGTACGAGGGAAGCCTGGTCTATATAGTGAACTCCAGGCCAGTCAAGGCTATACAGTGAAGACACTGTCTCAAAAAAATAAAACAAAAAAATTTTAAAAGATACTGAAAAGGTAATTTCTATATTCTGAAAATAGTCTTGAAGGCTCAAAATTAAATTTATTTTCATATTATCTCTCAGTCATACATACACATTAGAGTCTCTATCTATAGAGATTTAAAACAATGTTTTCAAGTAAAAAAAATCTCAAAGATGTAGTTTCTATATGAGCTGTTACTTCTTTCAAAACAAGTTTTCATATACTAGGGAAACAACTTCAACCAAATGCTCAAACCATAACATCAGAACTGGGGAGCTATCCAGTTTCCCAAATTAGACACCTTAAGCTCAGCTCCTTCCAGTAACTCACTCTATGCTAGGAACAGACAGTCCCTTCAGCAAAGCTGCCGTCTTTCAAACCTTCCCTGCAGCTGAGGGTGGTTTCCAAGTTGAAGGAATGAGCTTCATGCAAATTAAGAATAAATAGGAGTACTGAGCTGTCAACAAAGCATGTAATTAGCAGGTGCTAACTGAGAAATCTGAAAGCACGGTTTGCCATGGATACAATGTAAAACTAACAAAGTAGATTTATTTAAATATGCTATCTTTTAATTTTGTGTTTTAAACGGGTATATTTTTCCTTATTAGAATTATCCTTTACCAGTAACAATTTTGTAATGTCTATTGAATATTTAAGGTTTTATTAATGTTTAAATTTATGAAATTCTCTTCGGCATTTAAAATATTTGTAAAGGAAAAATAGAGGGCAAAGAAAATAAAGAAGATCAGAAACAGTTTGTTCAAATCCAAAATTAAGAAAAGAAAAAAGAAATCTAGGTAAGGGAATATAACTTAGTGTTTCAGTAATGTTCAAGGTTCTAGATTATTTCAAAAACTAAAAAACAAAACAAAAACAAAAAACCAAAAAATTTCATTCAGCATAAAAATCTGAAGCTATATGTGGTTTCTACTCAATCAAAAAGCCATTACTGTACTTAGTTGAACTTGCTTGCACCAGTGGTAAACAACAGACAATAGAATAACATAAAATAGAACATATATAGGATAAAAATTATTTGTCTACCAAAAATTATTTTAAAAAGGATTCTTTTTGAACTGAGTAAAATGACATTATAAGGGAATTTCTTTTTTTCACTTTAAAGAAATTCACTAAATACACCCCAAAAAATGTATTATGGACAACAGATCTATCATCGCATGTTTTAATAGAATAATAAGCCTTGGAGGGATGTCAAAGTAGCTCTATGTATAGTTTTTTTCCACATTACAATTTTTGTATTCTATCCATAAGGGAAAGACATTGAGACTGTGCACTATTGTGTATGGGCTGCAATATTCACAGTACTTTATTCTATTTAATCTATAATGGGCTTTCAAAGTTTACCCAGGACTTACACAGATACTAAAACAATCAAGTTAGCTTTTTAAAAAACATAAAATATTCAACGAGCCAGATTACAGGAATGCTTTACGTATAATTTTTTTATTTTCATGCAAAATAAAGGCACACTTAATAACACCCTTTCAATTTTGACTTACAGGATTTAAATTCAACCCTTTATAACAATAGCTTAATATCTAATGTTACATTCATGTTCAGAATGCACCAAGTGCAGGAACAAATGCAGCAAACCTAAAATCAAGGTGCTACAAAGCTGCTTCTACATCAAAAGACAGACAAGCGTCTGATAGAGTAGTTTAATTGAACATATATTTACAGACATACAGCTACCCTAAAGAAAGACAGACAGATTTAGGAAAGCAGCTCTATCTGCAGAGGAAGAAAACAGCATGTTACAGACAGTCAATTATACATAGAACATTTGACAAACACCACAGAAAACAAACTCTAATCATTTACCAGGGTACAAAACTTGGCATAAATCTTTTAGCAAATGAAGTGCATAAAGAAAGTTTTTGGGTCTAAGCAGAATTTTAACTCAAAAATCAAATACTTGAAAATGTAAGCATAATCTAATACAATTATATAAATTTTAAAAGTTAAAGTTGGAATTACATTTCCAATTTAGTAATATGTATATCCCTGATTCACATTCTTGACTGGGGTTTTTAAAAGAAAAAGGTGCATTAGACAAATGTATCAATAAATATTTCAGAATTATGACATGAGATGCTCCCATATCATTTTATGAAAAGTTGGGGAACTGACTATTATTTTCAATTGAAAGACAACCCGTTCTATCAATATTATGCCCTGACCAGGTACTAATCAGATACTGCCTATCGTATAGTACCCTGCTTATGTCAGCTGGTGAGACAGGAACTAAAAAGCAGAAGGAGTTCTCTGCATGCATTATGTGTATTGTTAGCAATAGAGTGAGGTGTGCCCCAGTCCATCTGAGGCACAGCAAGTTGCATAACATCATTACCACTTTGCAAGGTCTGCCGTCCTCCAGCCAACACTCCACTAGGCAACATCCCTGTGGGAGTCAGGCCCTTGAGTGTCAGCACGCTTTCACTCTCCTCCCTACAGTAGAGAAATGTAACAAATATTACAAGAGTTAGTAGCGCAGAGGTACAGCATTTGCCTAGCATGCACAGGGCACTGGGCTTGATTCTCTAAACTGCAAAAAGCAAAACCGAACAAAATAAAAATCTATCAATAAATGCTTACTTTAAAAGAAGGGCTAGGGCCTAGATATAGGCTATGTATATAATTCATGACATTCATTGTTAACATTTTCCCCTCAATTCCAAGATACATATTTTCCCATATTTTAAATGTTTCATTTAGGAGGGTAGACACATTACAATTGAAATACATATTGTTTTCCTGAAACCTCTTCTCCCAGGAAGGCACTCTGTACTCTAGCAAAACAGATATCCTATATGGATGAGAAAATTCACCAAGAATCTTATTCTGATCTGATTTTCAAAGTGTGGATTTAGTGCTTTCATTCCAAGAGCAAGATCCAAAGGCCACAAACCCTAATTTCAGTGGCGGACTACATGTTTAGTATGATTTAGGTCTTGGGTGTGATTCCAGCACCACAAAACAAAATAAGCAAGCAAACAAACCACTACCAGATTCAAAGGAACTTCTATTCCCCTCATCAGTATATAAATTTACAATTCATTCCAATAGAAAACCACATTGCTTCTAGGTATCAAAGAGGACAGTGATCATAAGGTACAGTAAAATAATTTCTGCAAAACAATCAGGAAAATGTATCAGTACCTGAGAACAGAGAAGACTCTTGCCATCTTGCCAATTGCTCGGATTTTGTTTCTTATGATTTCTTTCCGGGCTGCAGCTGAACCTACTTTCAATGGAATAAATAGAAAAAAGGCTCAAGTTTAGGACACTCAAGCATTACTAGCCTATTCCAGATTCATCTAAACCAATACCAGGTCTCCTGCTACCAGCTCACATGGAAGACACTAGATGAAATCATGCCAGAAAGTTTCTGATCCCTCAATGATTAGTTCAACACTAGTCAAATATTGGGGTCTGATAAGAACAATTCATAAACTTTAATTATCTCACAACACTGACTAGTCAGGAAAAGAGTAAAGGGGGTATGGGTTGGGGTAGGAAGACTTGAGTCCAACTTGAATTCTAAACCAGAGGAGAAAAAACTAGAACAATCCTATACTTTTAAATTTTCATGGGAGCCTATGGCATGCAGACTAAGACAAATGGAAAACTTCTGTTTAACTACCACCAAAGCCTTTAACATGCACACTAGAAATATCTCTTATTATAAAAGAATAAGCTTCATGACTCTAAGTTAATCTATAAATAATGTACAAAGGGAAATAATAACTACAATGGTGATCACAAAGTAGGGACTACAGCAGTATTTCAGCAACAATGAATATTTCAACTTTATGGACTAGCTGGCCTCCATACTCATGCAAATATACTTAAGCTTTTATAACCATAAGCATTGAATGTGAAACAGTAAGAAGAAACTCCCTCAAAAAGCTGGCTAAACAATACACCAAAAGAACTGGCTCCATGGCTGGCCAAAGGCACTTCTAAGGTCACTCTTCCTTTCCTTGGTCTCCAGCAAGAACAATAATCTCAGTCCTGTTACCATATATATATATATATATCAATCAGAGTCTATCTGGACCCATTTTTTCCTTAAACCTGTGCTTCAACATGATGAAAACACACACATGGAAGCACCACTGTTGAGGAGAAGGTCAAAGAAAGGCCTAAGAAGCTAGAGCAAAATGGATCTTAGGTATGCAGAGGTCTAAACAATCAGAAGTCTTGTAGGTGATAGCATTTCATTTAAAATTCAAACAGACTACAAACATATAATTAAAAACTAAGATCATAACTAGATTTAATTAAAAGGAAAAAAAGAAGTCCAATTTCAAGGATGAAAACAGCATATATTTAGAGAGCAGGACTCCAATGACCTTATTTGTTATTCTCTAAAGGGTAATACTGAAACACTGGGAGCACTAAAGTGCCAAAAAAAAACCTATGTGATCATTACAACATCGAAGAGGTGCTCTTCAGATTAAAAAAAAAAAAAGAAAAGAAAAAAAAGGTTAAGTATCAAAGAATATTAGAGTCTGAAGATACACTGGAGATATTTCCTTATTTTATGGACTAAAGACCCCGAGGAGATCATTAAACAACTTTTCCAAGGATACAAAGTCTGATTTTCTTCTAATAAATTAATATAGATATTTCATTTTTAAATTGGCAGAAATTTTTAAATATTTTGATTTGTATAAGGAGAAACAGGTTGAAAAGGATGGGCTATAACAACATACATTTGTATTTTCAGCCTTAATTTATATATTTGTAAAACCAAATGATATGAAAACTATACTGAATTCAAATAAAAAAATTTAAGAAACATAAACACTGTACAAATCAGGATTTAAAATCAGTCTACAAACACATCATGCATCATATTAAAGCAAATGTCCACTTTAAAGGTACTTTGGGGAATAAGACAGACAATCAAACACCCCTAATCATGCAGGAAAAAGTACAAAACATTACAAAAAAGCAAAAGAATGAAATTTTAAAACAAGAGGAATGAAAAAAGGGAAAACTATTTCCATGCACAGAAAGACAGATGTCTTGGAATATGACTTCTAAAATATCAAACACTAACTCATGTTAAGAGTCAGGCTAAATTTGCAAAAGGCTCAAAAAGACTCTCAAAACATTACTCAACAGATATGCCAACTTACATGGACATGAGGTAACTTATGAAGTCATATTTCAAAACAATGTTACTCTGTCTGGTCTGTACCTTTTTTATTGCCATATATGAGCCGTTCTTCAGATGGAGAGTCCAGAAAAAAGGAAGTGAATGATGGAGAAAAGGTGGTTGAGACAAATAAAAAGATAGAGATTTAACTTGGCAGTGGTATTGAAGGATGAATGTATAAAGAAAGGGAGAAAAAAATGAAGGCCCTTCTATTTGAAAAATGTAGTACTGTAGAATTTGGTAAATAAAAGACAGATTCTACAAGGTAGAGCTCTAAAACAAAGATTTCTTGAAAGATATGTGTTCAGAAAGAAATATGAATAGAATGATTATAATTTTTGATGAAAGTAGACATAATTAGGGACAGAAAAAAAAATCACGTGAAAACACATAAGACCAATAAAAGACTGCTAACAATCACACATTTATAGTAATAACCCTAATTAAATATGCAACCCATGAAAGTATGTTAAGTGAAAAGCAATGACACAAATAAGATACAAACTAATGTGATTCTTCAAGCACACCAATATATGCAAAATCTGTAGCATGTACAGAAAATATGAGTAACTTTCCTCAGTAGAAAGGCTCACCCACTCACAATAAAGAAAAAGCTGAACCTCCCATACTCCATAACAAGATGACATGATTTCTTGAATCTGAATTGTAGAATGTTTGCATATATTCAAAATTAACTATTTTCTGTTTGTTCCCAATCCAATCTGGGGACAAGGGGATACCTTTTGCAAAAATAGCAACAGATTGCTTCAAAACAAGTAAACAGCTTTAAAAGTAGATAGTGGAGGTAGTCTGAGTTTTCCAGATTCTACATTCTAATGCTATGATACACGGTTGCATTATAGGAACCACAGAGTTTTATTTATTGGCATTGTTAATACATAGATTATGCATTTCTTTAACCAAACTGAAGATAAAAGATAAATAACTAGAAATGTATGCATTGTAAATATCATAGAAATTAGTGCTCAAAAATTCTTTCATGATTAACACCTCTAAAAAGGATGCTACACATTTTTATATGCAATGTTTATGCAAATTTATCTTGGAAAAAAAACTACTCATACAAGCACAAAGCAAACAATACAGAATACCAAAGAGCCATCAATAAAAGCCTTCATCCATTTCAACAAATCTCAAAAGCAAGTATCTAAAAACTATTCTTTCTTTCCTGCTTCTGGAAAATCTCTAATCTTCCTTTCTCCTTTTCTCTAAAGAAATTAAACCCTCATTCAACCTCCATCCCAAACCACATTTTAACAAGTTTTCTTTCTAAAGTCAGATTTCTTCCCAGATCCATAGAATGGCTTCACTGAGGGGCAGGAAAAGAGAATGAGAAGAGATAAGTCAAGCCATTATGATGAAAGGAGAAAGGCTAGGCATGGTGGCCTTTAATTCAGCACTCAGGAGGCAGAGGCAGGTGGATCTCTGTGAGCTCAAGGTCAGCCTGGTCTACAGTGCAGGTTCCAGGACAGTCAGGGTGGTTACACAGAAAAACCCTGTCTCAAAAAAACAAACAAAAAGGAAAGGAGAAAGGAGGGACAGAGAAAGAAAGCATAAAGGGAAAGAAACAATGAAGAATGGCAGTAGCATTCTTCCAGTAGTTCTTTTCTGGATCCTATGCTGAACTTTAGCATCTATCATAACACCCTCCACTTTCTTCCACTCTTTTAATGGTTTCTCTCCCAAATACTCCTATTCCTCTATGCAAACTCCTTGATTCATATTTTTTATTCTTTTCTTAGAATTCCTAATACTAATAACCTGGTTAATGAAATGGTGAAAAAAGTGAGAAGTAATTGCATCTATGATGCTAACAGTGAGGGATCTATTTCTAGTATGCAAAACAGAAGTCTGTATTTTCTCATAGAAACTGTCAAATGGTGCTGAAAATTGTTTAAAAGTTACTTGAGATTAAAATGTCATCTTTTCTGTTCTCTAACTTTATAAATGAGAATATCTTAAGAAGTTGGGTGACTTTTCCAAGACTATATAGCTACAAATAAAATTGAAAGGTGTTTAGGAGGCAGAGAGGAGGGCAAATCTCTGAGTTTGAGGACAGCCTGGTCTACAGAGTGAGTCCCAGAACAGTCAGAGGTACACAGAGAAACCCTGCCTCAACAAAAAGAAGACAAAACAAAACAAAAAAAAGAAAAAAAGAAAGGTACTACGAAACCATTATCTTTTTCATCAAATGATACTGCCTCTTTAATGATGACATTTAATTCAGCCCTGGAATGCAAGAATAATAAAACAAATAAATAAGTTGGCATAATTTATTCTATGTCTTATTAATAGGAAAAACATTAAGATAAATAAAATCTCTTTAAAAGGAATATATATTCTAATTGTTCTATGCTTTAGGCACATGATAAATTTTCTTTGTTTGGAACAATTAATAAAAGCTTTTGTTTATCCCTTGTTAAATCTTTAAAAATCAATCACATTTATCTCCATATAAACTATAGGTACCCAAACCAAGTACTAAATTAATCTTAACTATGAAACTTTTGACTTTTTTATTTCAAGAAAATGACCTACTAAATATGCTATTGGCAATGCTGATAAAAACACTGAAAGAAAATGACAATAAATTATGAAATACTATCAGCCTAACGCAAATGACATATTTTTAGAAGTTATATAAAAAAATTAAAGCCGGGCAGTGGTGACGCATGCCTTTAATCCCAGCACTCGGGAGGCAGAGGCAGGCCAATCTCTGTGAGTTCGAGGCCAGCCTGGTCTACAAGAGCTAATTCCAGGATAGGTTCCAAAGCTACAGAGAAACCCTGTCTCAAAAAAAACAAAAAATAAAATAAAATAAAATAAAATTACCATGTGAAATAATTCTACTCATCTTACTGAATGTAAAACAAATCTATAAAATAATCAATTCCTGAATACAGGGAGAGATGATATTAAAAATAGTAGTTGAGGGGTTGGAGAGGTGGCTCAGCTAAAAGCACTGGCTGTTCTTCCAGAGGACCTGGATTTAACTCTACCTCCAGGGGATCTGACACTCTCACACAGACATACATGCAGGTAAAATACCAATGAACATAAAATAAAAATAAGCTATTTATAAAAGAAAGAAATGGCAGTTGAGTAGTAGTGAGAACAAAATAAAAAAAACAATACCAATTTCAATTTAACTTAATGTTAAAAAGTAAAACTAATTCTGACTGAAGAGATGGTTCAGCGGTGAAGAGCACTGATTGCTCTTTTCAGAGTATTTTGGTTCGATTCCCAGTACCAACATGGCAGTTCATAGCTGTCTGCAACTCCAGTTCGAGGATCCAACTTCCTCTTCTGGCTTCCATGAACACTGTACACCTGTGGTGCACAGATGTCCATACAGCAAAACACTCATGCACACAAAAATACAAATAAATAAAATTGCAAAAAAGCCCACCTAATTCTAATTGGAATAATTATAAATTCAGTGGAGTAAATTTCAGTAAGTGGATTAATTTTATAGAATAAGAATTCTTTAATTTGAAAGCTAAATATTATTTAAAAAATACTCTAGGTTCAAATGTAGTTAATATAAACCAATTAAAATAACCACTGGATAATTCAAAGAATGTGACAAATTGCCAGAAAACTTTAACTGAAAAACAAACAAGGCATGTGACAAGAATCATTTCAATCACCGCCTCAATATTATCTCAATACCTGTAACATTATCAACAGTTATTATTATCCTCAAACTGATGAAGGAAGTATAACCCCCAAAGGTTAACCAATTTTCCTCAGATTCATTTAGAAGAAACTAGAGTCTGAACCTAGATCTTTTCTTAGAACAGTGATAGCAGAACAGGGAGGAAAAAAATTTACAACTATTCACTTTTATTTTTTAAGAAAAAAGCCATATGTAATGAAATATTTTAAAATACTTATGGGAGAAAAAAATGTTTACTAGCCAACCCTCCCCCAAAAACAGCTGACATAAATTTGCTTTTTAAGGTATTAATAAAACTACAGTAATAAAAGCATTAACTCTGCCTGCCATCAGTACATGGCAATAGCAAACACTTGTATTGCAACAAATGAATGGGTTTAAAATAAAACTTCACTCAGACATGATTGTAACACATGTCAGATACCGTGGCACTAAGTAGACAGGTAGGCTGGCCATAGTTCTATGCCAGCCTGGGCTACATACTGAGACCTTTCTGAAAAAAGTAGAGGAGAGCTAGGGCAACGACTAAGTTGGGAGAGGGCTTGCCTAGCATGCATAAAGCCTTAGGTTCAAGCCCCACTGCATGGCATACATCAAATATGGTGTTACATATTAATAATACAGCCCAGCGAGAGAGAAAAAAAGGTTAAAGCAAGATGATCAGGACTTCAAGCCTAGCCTTGGCTACACAGCAAGGACAGAATAGAACAAGTCAGGTATGACATAATGCCTATAATACCAATGATTAGGAAATAAAGAATTAGGAGCTCAAGGTCATAAGCTACAGGATGAGTTTTGAGACCAGCCTGAAGTATAAGAGACCATTTCAAAAGGGGGGACGGTAAAAATAAAAGAAAAAAGGACACTATATCTTCCTATTAAATCTTACCAACATGTAGACCATAACCAGCACAAGAAAGAATCTGAATACTGGACTACCAGAAAAATAAGTACACTATAAAAAGTACAAAAATAAAGACATAAGGGGCTGGAGAGATGGCTCAGTGGTTAAGAGCACTGGCTGCTC
>LOJH01031168.1:2542-21048 GCA_001685095.1 Ellobius talpinus
GATAAAAGGTACCAAGTCACATACTAACACAGACAAGAATTATGGGTTAATGTAAGTTATAAAAGTTAACAGCAATACTGAGTGTATAGGCCAACGAGTTTATAATTATTGGAAGCTTCTGTGTGCTTCTTTGGGACTGAAAGGCTGCAGGACCAGACAGGACAGAAACCTTTGTCAACAGAAAAGGGGAAATTATGAACCTTATTTACTAAAATGACAAAGCTGCACTCACCTTGGAGTCTGGATGAAGTTTCTCACCAGTTGAGAAACAAGCATTGTAAAACTTTGGCAATTGCTTAATGGTTTCTTCTTTTTCCAGTCAAAAGCCTATAATTTTCTGAAAATCTCACTAGAATTTCCGTTTATAGTAAATGTTTATGCCCCCACCTCCTTGTATAACACCAGTGATTGCTCACATTATGGTATCAGGTTGTAATTTCCTCTAAGGTACCTCTGAAAGTATCTTTTAATCCTACTTATAGAACAAAGTGGAAAAGAGGGGTGTGTAAGTGTTTCTTAAGGATACTTGTAATTCTTGAAAAGTCATACACATGCTTGAGTATTTCTTATTCGTTCTCTGAATGTCTCATTTTCTCTTAAAATAAATATTGAAAGATATCTTTAGAGATGATTATATGACTCAGCAGTTAAAGTACTTCCTACTCTATGATGAGAACCTGATTACTATTCTAAGCAGGATATCCAGAGTTCCACAGAAACTTTAGCTCCAGCTACAAAGAATCTGATACCATCTCCTGGCCTCTGCAGGGACCTGAACATACATATATAAAAATATACTCACACAGACACAGAAACACATGAACACACAAACACTTGCAGTAATAAAAATTAATGGCTGTCAAAACTTTTTGATTGCCTTTAATAAAGAAGCCAATACTCTTACTGAATCTCATTCTTTCCCTTAGTGCCTTCTCTTTTAATCTATGTTTAACACACATCCTTATGCTTCATACTTACCAGTTGTCAAAATCTTCCTTTGCATCAAAACAACTATCAGATTTTACCTAAATATTATGGAAACTCTTCAGGATGCCTAGAACAACAGTGTGGAGCTGTGTTTCTGTCCCTGGTGAACCCAACCATCTTTCCAATGACCAAGAACAGTTAATTTTCCAGCAAATAGTTTATTCAAGTTTTTCATAAAAACATCACATTCTATTATGTTGTGAAAACAGAAAAAAAGAACATAAAACAGAAAATTGAAGGAAAAAACTTGTGTTGTCAATTTAAATTTTGGAAATAATAATGTCTAATTAAAATCTAGAACTCTAAGAGAACTTATAAAATATTTGAGCACCTCTTTCTTAGAAGATTTAAAATCATTTAATTTCCAGGTAGGCAATATCTTGGTTTCCATATGTCTTTGCTGTAGATGGCACATCTACCTGAACCTACTTAATAGGTTGAACAATCTTCTCCATGAGTTTTATCTCTTCTTATCTTCCTTAGGAAAGATATTTTTCTGCTTTTTCATACTCAGGGAGAAATGACTATGTGCTTTTTTCTGTTTATGAATTTAATCAGATAGTTCTCTCAATGTCTGAATCGTGAAAAAAAGGAATATTGATACTTGAATGCTTAATCAAGTACTGTATGCCTGCAGTTTCATAGTATTTAGAATAGAAAGTATGAGAGAACATGACCAAAAGAATAAATACTTATGTACTATGTTATATTTTCATGATGAAATTAATACAAAATATTTGAAAGTCTATGCTCAGGACTTTATTTTTTAAATCATGAAGAAGTTGGTAATATATCACTGAATCATTTACATTGAATTCTGGAAACCTCCACTCAGGATGGTGAAGAAAGTCCCTCTGAGACAGCAATTCCCCCATGAGCAAAATATGAAAAAATCAATATAGTAATGATGTACAGGGGGCATAGAACCATTTTCAATGTCTTTGTGCTACCTATCTTTAAGTTTATGCTCACTTTCTATTAATTATAATGAATGGCATTAAGTTATTGTTTATTCTAATTACACTGTATGTGTGTGTAGTGTGTGTGTGTGTGTGTGTTTGCAGTTAAACACGTTTGACCACACATGTGGAAGTAAGAGAAACACTCTTAGGAGGAGGGTCTTTCCTGATCCCTTGTGGTATTCAGGCTTTTTTCCCACACACTTATGACCTGGTTGCTGAGCCAGGTAGTGAGTACAACATCTTTAGTTCCTTTTCAAAATAGTGTTTGTGAATGCATGTATGTGTGGTCTATAAATGTATTTACATTTATGTATGCTCAATTTTGCTTGTCTTTGGTGGCCAGATGTTGAGGTTAGCATGTTTGTTTTTCATGTTAAATTTTTGAAACATGTTCTTGACGATCTGAAATGTGCTTTTTTCATTTGACAGCAAATCTATGTGTATCTTTTGCTGTTCAGGTAGAAAGAGGTCATAATCAAAGAGAAAGACCTTATTAATAATATTAAACAATATATATGGTGTATTTATTATGCCTTACATAATAAGTATGTTTGGACATTGATTTAAATATTCTTTTTTCCTTGAAAGTTGAATTGCACAGCTCTGGAAGTACAATGAAAGAATATGTAACAATTTACTGTGAATCTGAATATTACTTCTATTGACTACTCTAATGACTATGCAAATGAGGTAGGAAAGATATTTCTAGACATGTCAGTTCCTAGCTTCAATAATTTGTTTTTTATGTATTTGCTTCTTCCACGCAGTTTGAACAACTTGCAAATAAAGCAATACTAAAAATACCTGATGATAAACAAGTAAAAAAGTTGACAACTTGTATAAAATTGCATAATTTTTTGCTAAAGTTTTTCACACAAAAAGTGAAAATACTTTAAAACATGAAATTAAGCTTAATATACTTGCTCATGTTCTTATGGAGAGAACAGTTCTACTCATGTGGCATTTAAAAATACAAAATGTATCTACAAATATTTTATTTTGTCTGTGATATTTCCTATATGATATGAAATAACAGAGTAGATCAAATTCTAGCATTTTAATTAATACCAAAAAGGGTAAAGAAATCAAAAATGAACAGGTAGATAGCTTTTCATGAAACAAAGTATAACTAAAAACCGGTTATATCAAGAAATAGAAAATTTCCAGCTTCCATAAGCTCATTTGAGGCTCATCTGTGCTCAATAACCGTTCTATATTTTGGTGATAACATTGATGATATCACATTTTACCCATCAATGCCTATATTACAAAAGCGATTTTAATGTGTATTTTATTATACTCCTGAAATTTTAACTAAAATTTAGTAAAAAAAATCATCAAAATAAAATGTATTTTTTCTTCATTATTACATGTTAGTTTAATGCTTATAGGTGGGCCATTTTACTTTGACATACAAATCTTCAAATATTTATATATTTAGCTTAATTTGGATATGTATTCTGGCTCCAAATGAATCTGTCAACAATTCATATAGTGAACCTTTAAGCTCAGAATATTTCCTGCTTTGAAACTAGGTTTTACAAGTTTTTTATGACTCTAGCATTTTTAAATTTTGAGATCATAATATCAATATATTTCTCCCTTCACTTTCCTTTTACCAAATCTTCCCATATACACCACACACCCCATTCTCTTTCAAATCCATGGAGTGTTTTTATCATTTAAGTAATACTATATTCAATAGCCACACTATAATTCAAATATATATTGCTGTTGACTGTATTTCCTCTTATAAGCCTCCCTCTCAATCTTTATCTTCTCCTATTAGACCCCCTTTCCCTATTGTCTTAGTTATAACTTGTATTGGTGTGAAGAGACAGTATGATAATGGATACTCTTATAAAAGAAAATATTTAATTGGGGTGGCTTACTTACAGTATCATCAGTTTGTTGTAAGGTGCTGATTGTTTTTTTTCCTGGCCAGCACCTCCGACGTGAAATAATCACACAGAAACTATATTATTTAAATCACTGCTTGGGCCATTAACTCTAGCTTCTAATTGGTTAACTCTTACATCTGAATTTTACCCATTTCTATTCATCTGTGTATGGCCACATAGCTGTGGCCTACCTGCTAAAGGTCCAGTGTATGTACCGAGTAAGGCTACATGGCTTCTCTGACTCCATCCTTCTTTCTCCCAGCATTCAGTTTAGTTTTCCCCACCTACCTAACTATATATAAGTTTACATATACCTTACATAAAAATAAGATAAAGAAAATTAGAATACATTTGTATTAGAAAATATTTTCTCATATTTAGTCCAAAGTGAAATCCTTCTATTTATGAATTTAGTGATGAAGGATTTATTATTCATAATTTTTCTAATTGAGCCACATGTTAATTTTTAAATTTTAAAAATGAGAAGTAGAGTGGAAATAGAACTGTTAAAATTACAGGGGTCATTTCAAGGATATTAGCCCTACACAAAGAACTATAGACAAGTAAGGAATACTAAAAGCTGGGGAAAAAGTGTTTCCTAGGAAAGAGTCCCCTAATTGCCAGGTCCTCAGTCCTGAAATCATATACATACAAATAATACTAAATGAATGGTGCAGGATGTATAAATATGTGTGTGTATGTATACACACACACACACACATATATATATATATATGTATACACACATTAGAATATTATCCAGATATTTAAAACAATCATGGAATTCACAGGTAAATCGATGGAACTTGAGAAATTATCCTTTGAGGTAGGCAGACCCTAAAAGATAATTATTGTATTTTATTTTCTATGTAGCTATTAGATTTTAAGGCTTCTATTGTCATGGCCCAATCTGTAAAACCACAAGGATTAAGTATTGAGTAAGAAACTAGGGTATAGCAAAGGATCTCTCATGGAAGGGGAAATAAAAAAATGTGTTTATTGAGAGAGGTGGGGGAGAACTAGAATGAGAGGAAGATGGAAGAGGGTGGTAAGGGAGGAAATAAAAAGAAGTATGAAATAAATTTAAATGGAAGTACCGTAGAGTGGGGTAACAAAACCCCAACAAGTGAAACCTCCAGTGCTAGGAGTGTGTTGCATCTCATTGAGTTGTTGACCAGTGGGTCCCAGGAAATCCTCCAAATGACCAAATGACTCAGGTTGTTGCCAATGCTACTGGTTGTTCTCCACAATCTGATGGTAAGGCCCTAGTGTGAAGACAGCACCTACATGCCTCACTGAACACAAAGGAGTCATGCTGGTGGCTAACTAGAGCCTTCACCCTTACTGATTATTGTTCATAGTACTGAAAGGCACTCTAAATACTGTGAGAGGAGGTAGATAAACACCACCTCAGATACAAACACTGTGATCTACTATGGTGACTTGCCTACTTGATAAGCTGGTGCAGTAGTGGCACAGATGTTGGGGCCACCCCTTTTCTGAAAGGATGCAATGCCCATGACATGAGAAGAAACTTATGCCTAACACAACAGGGGTGGATAAGCACCTCAGGCAAGATAGGCTAGGGACATATGGAAAAAAAATGAAAATTACTGTTTGCTAAAGGAACACAGAAATAAAATGACACGTAGTGACAGTCTGCTGCATTCATATGTAAGTGTCTCGTGTCTCACTCAGTAATCATCAAAGAAACTTCCTGCTGTAGTAGATGGGAACCTAAACAGAGACTCACAACTGGAAAACCTGCAGAGTGAGAAATGATGGAACACTCAGACTTAATGGGGATTTCTTCATTAATTACCTCCTATTAGGACTTAGGGAATGTTTCAAATGATGAGGCAGAAAGAACGTAAAAGCCAGCTGAGATGGAAGACACCAAGGAAACAAGGCCTTCCAGACACAACACGGGTGATGAAGGATTGAACACAAAGAGACTGAGGCAACATGCCCAGGCTCTGCATATGCCTGAACCAGATGGGGTCCCAGCACTAAGAGTCTCATTGCTAACCAGGAAGCTATACTGAACTGTCAAGCAACAGCAAAGGAAAAATGAATTTTCTATAACAGAATCTCACTGTGCATAAAAGCCATACTCTTGGCCAAGGCTAGCAGTAGGTGGGAAACATGAAATGAATTCAAGAATGAATTCAAATGTATTTTTTGGATTTTTTTGTCTTATAATGCATTATTTAGGCATTATCTTTTATCTGACAGATCTTTTGCTTGAAATCATAGTTCCTGATTTTCTGCTTTTGTGTGTTTACTGTGGTATTTCTGAATGTGTATGTGTTTCTCATGCTTTTTCTTTTTTTCTTTTTAGGTTTGTGTGATTGGTTTTATTCTACTTTTTATTTGCTTCTTTCTAAAGAAAGAAAAGGAAGACAAACAGAAACAGAGAGACAGAGGAATGGAAACAGAGGCACAAATAGATCTAAAGAGGACTGGCGTTGGATTGGTGCAGAGGTTTGGGACATCTCATCTGGGAGAAGAAGAGAGAGGAACAATTGTAATCAAATACATTGCATGAAAAAAATCATTTTCTATTAAAAAAACTAAAATAAAAAACTGAGGAATTACTTGGTAAAATAAAATAATGTTCATCCTCACAACGTGTAAGTCAATATAGCTGCAAATGGTTCTCAACATTTCAAATAATAGACTAGCTATGAAATTGCAAGTACAGCAGTCCTTAACTCAAGTGTTTTTATTATAAAGTCAACAACTTGCTGTAATCTTCTGCCTACAAATATTCAGGTAGCCATAATTTGAAGAATAGGCATACTTCTTTCCCATGACTGCTTTAAACTTATTCACATAATAATAGCCAATATTCATTTTGTTTTCATATGGTGCTATAGACCTTTCTTCTTTTCATACAGAATATAATCACACAAAATTAAGAAAAATTTTATTTAAATGACAACTTAGAATACTAAAGAGACTTAGTAATGTAAAAGTGTGATAGGTATCAGTTATAGGATGTTTCAGGTCTGGTTTAAAAGATATATTATCTATTTTCTGTAACAGTGAAAAGGAATAAACTCCACATGTGGCCCTGTGAATCTTAACCAGCAGGGGTTAAAATGAATGAAAATAATTTCTCCATGAATCTGGAAGAAAAAACTGTTTCATTCCTCTGGATGCAGTCTCCTACTGAACTGGACCAGTAAGCCCAACATTTAAAATATCAAATCTAGGGTCAAGAATGTAGTCCTGCTGATGCACCTGCCTGCTTCCAGCTGCATCCCTTGAGGTCTGTCAGCTCTGGTGTCCATAAGCACTGAAGTAGTTAGTTTTTGCCTCCCCTCTTCCATCTTAATTCTTTTCTACCTTATTCTGATCAACAACTAACATGCTCTATACTGTATTACATTTTTTCTTCTTCTGTGAGTTAAGCCTGTAGTTTCTGAGACACAGAAGACCAGATTAAATAACTCATTTAGGAGCTCTGTCAAAGGCAATGCCTATGAGCATTAAATAATGCATTGAGAGATTCTAAAAAGCTGCTCATTCTTAATGGTAATTATCACTAGTAAAGAAAGGGGGACAGAAGAACAAGATGAAATATCTCAGATGTTCCCAAAGACCTGGGGTATACCATAGCGCTTTTTTAAAAGAGACTTTGCACTACAGCATCTCTTCACTGTTTCACTACACACCCAAGGCATGGACTTCCTTTACTATCTCTGTCTTGCTTGGTCTGTGATTGGAAGAGGCACACCTAAAGCAAGAGCCCACCACAAAAGGACTGAACAACATCAGTGCAATTGCTGTAGCTGGAGATCATACTCCCCAGAAATGCACATCTATAAGGAAACCTCAGGTTGCCACAGAATACATCTCCATACTTACAGTTTTTTTCTCATGTCCTGTCCCCACCATCTATTACTTTACGTTAATAAATTTATGTAAATAAGATGGTCTGTACAAAAACAGTTTTCCCTACATCATTTTCTTGATAAAATCTTCCAATAGTCTAAAATATAGATTCTCATTGGTAGTTTGTGGACCTTTACCAAAACTTCCCAATTAAACCAGTGTTATGTTGAGGATTATTATTTTCAGGTATGTTACTTTTGTTTATGCTACATTTGATTAACTGTGAAGCTATGAATCCTTGCATGTCAAAACACCTGATGGTCATAATAAAGAGATGAATGACCAATAGCCAGGTAGGAGCAAGAATAGGTGGAATTGGCAGGTAGAGAGTATAAATAGGAGAAGAAATCTGGAAAGAGGAAAAACGAGAAAACAAGTAGAGGAATACCTTGGGGCCAGCCACGCAGCTACACAGAAAAGCATGAAGAGAAAAGTATAAGAAATAAAAAAGTCCAGAGGCAAAGGGTAAATGGGATAATTAGTTAAGAAAATCTGCCAAGAAACAAGCCAAGCTAAGACTGGACATTCAAAAAGCCAAGAGTAAAGCATCATAGGACAGTGATTTTTTTGTGTCTTGATTCTTAACCTTGTAAATTGAAGGCAGGGCCTTGTGCATATTCATGTTAGACAAATGTACTTTCATTAATTTCACCCGAGGGGCCAAGAAAATTAAAGGATTGGAGGAGGAACTCAAGGGGTATCCCTACTTTCCCCAACTCATTATTTCTTCTCAAGAAATAATTGCATTGAGATCAATAACAACTCAAACTGAATTTGGAAACATTCTTTTTGTGCTCTTGCTGCTCTATTATCAAACTATATTTGATTATATTAAAGATAAAAATGGTACAGATAAAACTTAAGGTTTGTGTTAAAAATAATGTGAAGCAATTAGGTTATAAATCAGTGGAAAAATAATGGTGAGTGTTATGAATCAATGTATTTACCTGACCTGCCAGTCAAAGCATCTTTTATTCAATAATCTATTGGTGGCAACTGCACTGACTTTATTAGGAATTTCTGTGCATCTCTCCTGAAATGCAGTTAGAACAAATGTAGCAAATCAGAAGTGTAAATTTAGGTAATTTTTACTTGCCACAGTTTTCCAATTAATTTGTGGTTCAAAACATTTTATCTACGGTGTCTCCCAGCTTAGAATTCACCTTTATCTTTTACAATGGTATGGTCAACATGGAAGGATGTTGAGACATGTGGAGTAAAGTACATAGAATTAAATAGTGATGCTGTGTACCTCCACACTCACAGTGGTATCATTTCTATAATTCTTATTCCTTACTATGTTAATTTATGCCATTTCATTTTTCTTGATTTTTCTGTCTACTGGTATCTTATTTTAGATTCATTGAATAAATAATGTTATTTGAAAGCTTTAGCATATCTGTGAGATTTTAATTTGAAGAATTCAGGAATGACTTGCTTGTTAGTCTCTTTCTCTTTTTTCCTGTTATTTTTGTTTGAGAGTTTTCCCAGTGGATTTTCATCACATTGGCCCCCTGAATTTCTTTCTCTCACAACCGTATCTTTCACACTGTTCTATACACCTTATCAAGAACAGGTGATCTGTGATCTTTCTACTTAAGAAATCCACCTCCTGTTTTCTTGTTTTCATGTTTGTGTGCAATCAAGTGTTTATGCCTGAGTTTGGCATGAAGATTTTCACGGAGAACAAGGCTATTTAACCTGTTATTGCACACCATAAAAGTCATACCCTACCACTTAGGAAACATGAATTACCAATAGTTCTGGAAGGGTTGAGGCTCTCCACTCTCATTCATGAGAAAGTTATGATGAATATAATATTGGGTGGCTACCTCTGACCACATTGAATTGTTGAATGCAATGGTCATTTCCTGTCCAGAAAACATCATTTCATTGTACATTTCCTCATCTTGGGCTCTTTAAGTTCTTCCCATTCCTTCCCATTCCTTCTTCTGCAATCAAATAGGAGCTGACTGTGTTGAGGCTTGATTACTCTGCCAACAGTTAGTCTTGATACTTTGACTAGCTAAAAAATTCAGAATTAAGTATCACCATCTACAGTAAAAAGAATCTCTTATGACAACTAGATGTAACACCAATTTTATAGGTATAAACATTAGCAATTGGGAGATAGTTTGACAACTTGATTGTTTACTAAAAGAATAGTAGTAAACTCCTCTATAAGGCCTCTGATCTTTTTGTCAATGGCTCTTGATCAGGTGTAAAGAAACAGCCATGAGCCTCCATTGCCTGTGGAGCAGGTTTCCAATCTAAGAGGTAAGCATTTGTGCCACTGTTAAATCAGAATGCACATTTTCTTCTTATTTCATTATTATAGCTCACAGATTTCAGGTTCACAACTTTTAAAGATAGTCAATGCTTTTCTCCATCAGCAGCCTCAAATGATAAATAATTCTTTGTTGTACCTTGAATGTTAGCAGATATGGAGGAATCTTTGAGCTCAGCTCCAGCTTAATTTCTCTATGATCTACCTATGAAAAACTGTTTAGTGTCGACAGCTGTAGAGTTTTTTTTAAATCAGGTTCTAATGGGCAACCAAGATCAATGGCATGGTGTGCATTATTTAGGTGGGCTATTGAAGCACCCTCAAATAAAATATGATTTTGCAGAAAAAAAACATTGCATAGTATTTTGAGACTTACGTGTTATAGTAAATGTGAAACTGTCTTCATGTCTATAAAGTAACTTGTTCCTATTCTATAACATTTATACAGAACTTGCAATTTTTTTGAAAAACTCTCTTAAATCCTATATCATTTATTTTCCCCCCTTTTCCTTTTCATAGACATCTCTATTTCTGTTCTTTCTCACAATTAATTATTCAAAATAGACAAAAATTTAATAAGCACATTCTAAATCTCAGTCTTGTCAATGTATGTAGAAATAAAAACACACACCCTAAATTAACCTACAAAAATTAATCATAGATAGAAACTAATTCTAACATATATAAAATAAAGGTTTTGATGGGGCATATTTGACTGGTAAGCTAGAACTAACCAGACCAGCTCAATACAACAAATATAGTTTAATAATTGAAAACGGGGAAACTCACACAACTGGAGCAAGTGCGAGAGCACCTGGATCCCAGGTTTTCTTCCCTGGCCCCAGGTGGCCACACCCTAGCCAAATGTGATTGGCTGAACTTCCCCATCAAGGTTTACAGTTGTCTGTACTTTAGAACTCAAGACATTTAAATTTATTTGAAGTCTGTATGACTTCTTGATTGCAATTTGCATCTTTGTTATTACAGACAGTGGTTCACTAACTTGAAGGGGAAAGAGAAACTATAATGATATTTACTAAGTAAAGATTCTCTGCTCAAGAAAAAGTGATGGTAACAGAATATAAGGAAAGACTATGCAGAGAGTCTGATTTTCCAAGTGGAGAGGTGAAAGGAAATGATTTCAGATGGCTCAGAGTTCATTGATCTGGAAACTTATGGTATATGCACTGTTTAGAACATCCATCCTCCAGTATATCATCATTTTATATGTAAACTATGATTGTGAAGTGTTGAGAATCATTAGGTTTCACTCTTACACTGGAAAGTATTTAAAAGAATCCACATAAATATGTTTGAAGCAATTCATCAGATTCTGGTGATCATCCTAGTTCAGGTCATAACATTATTTTTAATAGATCCCTGATGATAGCTATTGTGATTTCACTTGATGACAATAATATTTTATAACATAGTTACAATAACATTAATACTTTTAGACGTTTATATGCTGAGGTCATTCAAACACCTTAGATCAATATCCATTCCATAGTCATCTATTAGATACATTCAAACAGAGGGTATTTAGAGAAAAAAGCAGAATGCTTTTTCTGAAACTGAGCTATAAAAGTCAGAGTCTGAATTCTTAAAAGATGACTGAAGCAGTGTCTCCCACATGGTAGTTTTCTAGAAATTCTCCACTTCTAAGCTAAGACATGTCAAAGCCTCATCTTCTTTGTTGTGGAAAGACTTGAGTGTGTTTTCAGGATAATAGTTCAATTGAAAAGTTCTTAAAATGTTTTTCATTCAAATTGACATTGTCTAAACTCAGGCTCACCTCTCTAGAAATTTAGGCATGATCTTTCTATGTTGAGATCCTGGAGGATGTTAGAAGAGAGGATTGTAGAAGTTTCAGGCCTTTTCCACATCTATGGAGATAATTGTGTGATTTCTGTACTTGGTTCTATCTGTGTGATGTTTCTCTTTGAATAAATTCTGCTTTATTAGAGTGTATGTTCTTTGCTGTTTTGTAGAATTTGACTTGCAAATATTTTATTGAAGAATTTTATACTTTTTGCACCAAGACAATTGGCCAGTGGTTTCTTTTATTTTGCTACTATTTTCTTATCTAAATATCACAAAAATCAGTAATCCATATATTGAATTTTAATATGTTTATTTCAAGTATAAAGGCTATATTGGAATCATTGGTGATAGTTCTTAAAAAGGGGACACAAATGTGGTTAGTGAATTAAAATGAAATCTCAAGAATGATAAAATCACTGATAAATATCTACTATCTTATACAATTAGCACACAAGAATTAAAATATTTTAAAAGACAAAAAATTGGAGAAGCTTGTAAACATTTTAACAAGGACAAAACTATCATGAAATGTATCAAATGACTGTCAGTTTTGACCCACAATGCCTACAATATTATTTTCTATGGAAGCTCACAGGAATATATTGGACTTTCTGACACCCATGCTTAATATAGTTATAATTTGTCCCAAGAAATTATTTAACTTTCATCAAAGTTTAGAATGTACATGTTCTTATTATATTATGAAGACTTCATTAGGTTTCACATGCTAATTAATATTTTTCATAAGAAAAACTAGATTTTTCAGAATAAACATTTTTGTCATTTTTATGGTTCAAACTCATTAAAAGCATCAGTTGTAAGAATAAAAATAATCTTGATAAAAAAGTCATATTCTAAAACAAGAAATTCCCTTATGGCCTTGGGTTACAAATACTTAAGGACACAAATAATTTTGTCTAAATAAAGGTTTCATTCTTTCTGATTTTCTGTGCATTAACATGTTTTTAGTTTGCCACTTTCATTTGTAGGAGGGTTATTAAAATACACTCTCCATGAACTCCTACTGATTTGAGAAATTTATTATCCCTTGAGGGCTGTGTTAAAAATTTCAATTTACTGTCATAAATTATTTCAACAAGAAAATCTCACTGAGTTAACTGTTAGAATACACACTGCTCATTCTACTCTGGACCAGTTATTTCTTTTTTCAAATATTTTTGAATGATTTTGAAAAGGAAAATGTTCTTTCATATATATATATATACACCTTTGTATATTTTTCAAACAATCAGACTTTAAAATTATTGGAGTAAGTAAATTAATGAAAATATATAAAATAAAAAGATTTTCTAAAAGCTAAAATCGGGGTTCAATACAATTATATTTTAAAAGATTGTGTGATATATTCTTCCTTATAAATCATTATAGCAACAAAATGTTTTATTTGCCATTAAAGTTTAAACATGAAAATGTTTCTCAATACATACAACTGGGAGACATATTTATAAAACATCTTAGAGGCAAGGTATTACAAGTGAGGAGATATTATTGACATATAAATGTACCTAATACCCTTTTTAAGGGTTGAAAGGAACAAAAAAGGTAGATAGGAGAGGCTGAGGTCAGAGATCTCTGAAAGAACTGAAATGCTTTGCTCCAATGAATAGAAAACATTCTAACCATTCCAGTTTAGTCTGATTTTATGAAAACAATTTCTTTGAGAATAATTATGGTGGTTATGTTAGACATGAAAGTGTTAGTGGTGGTGATAATTGGAATAGGTGGTATGTTTTGCAAAGAAAGATAATTGTAAGATATTTAGAAGTTGGAATGACAGTGTGGAAAATATTGTTACTCGTCAGAGCACCAAATTTAATTAAACATCTCTGGAATGCTGTAATTAGTATGCACAGCATTATTCACAGAATCTATGATTGCAATTATTCTTCTACAGAAAAACTATTGATGATTTCATGGTGTAAGATAAAGACTATTCCTTTGAGTCTTTTGCATATTTTATTTCCATTAATCAAATCAAAACAAAACAACCAACCAACCAACAACAATAACAAAATCCAAAACACCAAACAGAACTGAGTGATGTTTGTAGATAGATAGAAGCAAGGGGTAAGACACCAAATTAAACAAACACTGGAATCATGGTCTGACATGATTAAACAAATTCAAAGCTACCATCTAAGTACACCCATGGTACTAAGACTTGGAAACTGGCACAGATATGTGAGCTGTTAGAGTTTGAAAACTAATTTTGTCCCAATGTTTACTGAGTTAACGTTGTTTTATGCAAATGGTTGTTAAGATGTGCTGGTAAAACTTCATTTGGAGCAAGATATTTATTTATTGACATTTTGCTTTCATAAAAAGTTTTCTTGAAAAAGTTGATAAAACTTTTATGACTGCATATTTTTATAAGTGTTAGAAAAATCATTTCATGGGAATAAATGCAGTTCTCCTCTAGTAAGGCAGACTCCATATCTTTCTCCACATTTCTATCCTGTCTGGACCTTTCATTTCTTCACTGATCACTGATTTATTGAGTGACTTTATATAACACACTAGTTTTTTTGTTATAAATATATAATACTTGAATTATTTCTCTTATTATATACATTTGTTCTCTTTTGGAAAATTCGTTTGAAGAAAGGGGTAGTAATAGATTGGAGCAGAAATTCACAGAAAGCAAAGAAAAGCCACATACTTTAATCTATAGAATGGTATGAGCCTGTTGATAATAAAAATTAGATCTGGAGTTCTTCAATAGTATTGGCAATATTATAAATAATAGCCATTGGAAATGTGTTCAAGATCTCATTAATATACCACATTTATGCTCTTATAAGCAAATTTAATTAAAATCATTGTGTGTTTGAAATATTATAATAGAACACTTAAAAATTAAATGATCCTCTTCCCTGAGCACAAAGATCTATGCCCGTCCTAGTGAGTTCTGCTGCTTTTAACTAGCTGTTAACTGTACTAGCATATGGAGGGAGAAGGTATGGAGTAAGTCTCAGTAATAAAAGAAAGCAAAGTTCTCCTCCAGGATGGTTTTCTGGGAATTCTAATTCACTGCTTAAATATTCTTTTCAAAAGTTATATACTGTCATAAATATGAATTATCATTATTTTCATTGATAACAAAAAGTGAAATTTTAATACATGTTAAAATATGTATTGTGAATCTCAAAACTATCAATATTTCCATGTCCTTATCATTACTTAGTGTTCAGAGCCTTACAGAAGCTGTCTTCTAATTATTCACACAGCATATACTAGGCAATTGATAAACAGAGACCATCACTGTGGTGTAGACTAAGAGAAATTATTACTTCTTTTTTGTATGTACCTTCTATCTGAACACTCAGTATACCCTCATCTTTCTCAGTCTCCAGTAATCATTATTCTACAATCTGATGACTATTTCAGCATCTACGTAAAAGAAGGAATATGTAGTATCAGTACCTATGCATTTAACTGATTTCTAAATGACATAATATTTGATTGTTACATCCATTTATAATTAATAGGAGAAAATTATTCGATGGTGTATATTTTCCATATTTTTATTATTTTTTTGTTGATGTATGAGTAGTACTTTTTTGCTTTTTGTTTTTTCAAGACTGGGCTTCTCTGTAGCTTTTAAGCCTATGATGAAACTTGCTTTGTAGACCAGGCTGACCTCCAACTCACAGAGATCTGCCTGCCTCTGCGTCCTTAGTGCTGGTATTCAAGGTGTGTATACAGCACCTGGTTCTGATTAGAATTATTGTACATAAGTCATTGTTCCCTACTGGCTTTCAGGCTTTCAAGATTTTGGATTATTGTTTCTGAAATATGATCATGATTTTACTGTTTTTCATTGACTTCAAGTTTATTAGTAAGTGATATTTTATATCTTATTGTGTTTAGCAGTATTCTCCTTGTGTTTAAATTTTGTGAAGAGCTATTTGTAGTTGATAGTTTCTGCAAGAGGGTAAATAATTCCTTTTAAGGTTTTGGATAGTAGTAAATACCCAATGCTCAAGTGGATGGCATCAACCCCATGCTCATCAAGCAGTATAAGCTGTATATATTAGGTTATCAAACCAAAAATAGACATGAAATCTATAGAAGAGCATTATGAATGGATGTGTATGGAGTCACACTGTTAATGGCAGTAGTTATGATCATAATTAATTACATAAAGGTATGGAATTCTTACAAATGCTATAAATTTAAATTAATTAGTGATTGCTATTCTTATAGATACAAATGTCATCTGTGAGTTTAACATCTTTTTTAAATTAATATAATATTCATTTTGAAATTAAATATAGTTATCATTTTCCCTTCCCTTTCCTCTCTCCATGCCTTTCTGAGTACCCCTGCTCATTATCTCTCTCATTCATTGCCTCTTTTTCTTTGATGCTTGTTATACATAGATGTAACATCTATGAGTTATATATATATATGTTACTATATGTTGCATATACTATATGCACATATAATTATATTCTCTAAATTATATTGTATATAATGTATTATATATTATGCATAATGTATAATATATGTAACATGCACAATCCATATAATATTATGTGAATGCGCATTTTTCATGGATGAACATTCAATATTGTAATACAAATTGGGAGGGTCTTACTTGGGGAAGACTATTTCTCCCACTTAGTATTTCCTAATTTCCTAAAGTTATTGTCTATGGCTTGGGATCCTGGGAAATTTAGTTCTTCTGTGCTAACATATTTATAAAAGTCATTCTTTTTCAGGAATCCATGTTTTTGATTCATGGTTGTAGCTTTCCTGACTTTTCTGGGACATGTAATCTCACAGTAGACACTCCCTATCTTTGGTTCTTCTTTTTTTTTTATTTTTATTGAGCTCTACATTTTTCTCTGCTCCCTTCCCTGCCTCTCCGCTTCCCTTCCACCCTCTCCCAAGGTCCCCATCCTCCCAATTTACTCAGGAGATCATGTCTTTTTCTACTTCCTATATGGATTATATCTATGCATGTCTCTCTTAGGGTCCTCATTGTTGTCTAGGTTTTCTGGGATTGTGATTTGTNTTTTTTATTTTTATTGAGCTCTACATTTTTCTCTGCTCCCTTCCCTGCCTCTCCGCTTCCCTTCCACCCTCTCCCAAGGTCCCCATCCTCCCAATTTACTCAGGAGATCATGTCTTTTTCTACTTCCTATATGGATTATATCTATGCATGTCTCTCTTAGGGTCCTCATTGTTGTCTAGGTTTTCTGGGATTGTGATTTGTGGGCTGGTTTTCTTTTCTTTATGTTTAAAAATTCTGCTTCTGTTTCCTCAATGATCACTGGGACTTATCTGTAAGTGTTGTGTTACAGAAGTGTCAGTTCAAGAGACCATTTCATAAAACCACACCAATAAAACTGCAGAAAGCAAATTTAATTCCTTTTTCTGTCATTTCCAGTTGTGAAAAACAATGAATATAACCGATTATAGAAGATGAGTTAGTATTTTTTAAACTCTGCATGATATCAACACAAACATTTATCACTCTATCACAACAATGTTCCTTCATTGTTTCATCTATTTTCTCTGTCTTGGTTTAAAAAATAGCATTTTTTCTGAATATGTTCAGTAATTTTAATTTGTGTTACAAATGCTTCTTTAAAATATGTTATGGTAAACTCATGACAGATAGATTAATGTCCTCATTCTTTTTATTGTGTTCTATATTGAAAACACACTGGCGATAATGCAACTCATTCATTTTAATAATATACAATACATATTGTCTCTACAAGGATTAATAAAGCTTTATTGTACTTAGTGATAATACTTTATGACTTTCGTTTCAGGCCACTTCAAAGGTTGAAACCTTTCAAAATCAAAAACTTTTATTTTATTTTTCATACTAAATAAACTATGAAAAAGACACTTGTTTGTAGTATCAGAGTTGAAAAACATTATCCTTTCACAACGTAGTTGTGAAACTTAGTTATAACTTAGTTGTTTCAATTTTTCTACATACCGTCCAGATCTTCATATGATCATAAAGCTTTAAGCATCATGATAAATGATTTTTAAAAAAAAATTACAAATACAAAAACCCTTAATACATAAAATGTTAATAAAAGCAATCAACTTTACATGTTGTTTACATCATTACTGGGAATAAAAGGAGAGAGAGAGAGAGAGAGAGAGGGGATTCCAAATTCCCATAGAGGTCATGTCCACGGTAACATATATTCTACCTCTTAAGTTTTAAGATTCAGGGACCTCCCAATTTCTCAAACTGAGAGCTGAACCTTCAATATACTGGTTCTTAGGACACTCTAGATGCTACCAATAAACTTAGGCAGAAGTTCCTAAGTGAATTTCAAAAGCAATGTTTTATTATCCCCTACTAGAGTCAAAGAGTGATATTCTAATTTCTGGAGATAACACACTGAAAAATAATTTTGGCTTCCCCTACCTGATGCCATGAGCAGGCATGCTGTGAGTTGTATTCAGTTGTCACAAATTTATAAACGTTAAAGTGTACATGTTTCCTCACTATATGTCACCATTAGCTTCTGTTCCATTGAAATAATAATTTTTATGAAATCTATCTACTTTTGTTAAGTAGAGAAAGGAACACTTGAGAGTAATTGTTTGTCCAAGAAGAACACTTTGGTTCTATCATCTATCTATCTA
>LOJH01031170.1:0-12680 GCA_001685095.1 Ellobius talpinus
GAAAGAAAGAAAGAAAGAAAGAAAGAAAGAAAGAAAGAAAAGAAAGAAAGGAAATTTGCCCTCGGGAGTTGGAGAGATGACTCAGTGGTTAAGAGGTTAAGAGCACTGGGTTTGAGTCTCTGAATGCAAATGGCAGCTCACAACTCTCTGTAACTCCAGTTCCAGAGACTTCTAATGTCCTCTTCTGGCCACCCCAGGCACTAGGCACACACATGAACACATACATACATGCAGGCAAAATACTTATACACATAAAACAAAAATTAGTCTTTCTAAAAGAAAAAAAGAAATTAGCAATCAACTTAAAACAATCATACAACTTTTCTGAGTGCTACTTTTGTCTTTCAATAAGTATTGTAGAAAATAATTTTAAATAAATCCTTATTATATAGTTTCTAGTATTCAAGGGAAACTGACTAATTCACGGTTCAAAAAATAAGTGAATAAACAAATAAATAAACAGAATCTCTCTTACATCTAACAGCATTAACAGTTACACAGCATCCTTAGTCAGGGCTTTAGTAATTCTCTTTTGGAATCTCACCAGGAGGTAGAATTTGAAATGGTGTGACTTGTTATCACACACCGAAGAGTGAGCGGCAACCATCTTCTTCCCCCCCACATACCTGAGTTCAAGCATGAATCTCCTGCCCTAACCCTTTCTTTAGAGATGGCATGGCTATCCTGTGAGGAGGGCACAGTCTGCATGCAATGTCTGAGATGGATTCAAAGAGAAAAAAGAAGGTCAAAGTTGACATTCAAACTGAGGACCTGTGGGAGAGAATCAGTCAGAGCTCAGGCCGCTGGCTTCCAGAGAGACTACGCCAGGAGCAAAGTGTAGCTGAGAGCAGGAGGTCCTCTAGTGACCCGCCACCTGTTACAGACGTCACCATGCTCCTTTTTCAGAGGTGTGAATTGACTAGTGTCCTGCGTCCCCTGGATAAATGAAAACAGTCATGTCAGAGTAAGAGTGTCACAGAGTCTTTGTTTGTTTAGGAGCAATGCATCATGGTCGCCTCTGAAAATGCTGTGTTTAGGGCAGTAGGTCCAGAGCCCGAGTCTGAGAGAAGGAAGCCAAGGAGGCCTGTCCCGGCAGGAACCCTGCTCTGCCCATGGCAATGAGTCCCATGCCTCCCTGTGCCAGCAGATGGAGCAATGCACACTTGTCATGAAGCAATCTTGTTTTATTACAAGACCTTCCGCGAGTGAGTCCCTATGTACACAGATGCCCTTGTGCCCCCCAGGACATCCTGACTGAGCTGCCCCTGGAGGGTACAGGCTTTGGGGGAAAGCACTGAGCCCCTGTGCCAGGTAGAACTGTATACCCCCTCCATCTCCAACCTCCAGTTTTCCCTTCTCTAATAAATCCACCCCACTGTTTGTGACAGGTGGCTGCTCTGAGCCTGTGCCAACCCACAGAGTGACTCAGGAGTCACCTCCCTACCAAAAGCCCTGGCTGTCCCTGGGTTCACCCCAGTGCTCCTACCAGGCTTCACGTCTCCACTTTACCTCAGAGACAGGATCCCAAAGTCATCAGGCAGGTCAGAGGCTTCCCAAGGCACAGAAACCAGGCTTTCTTAGGTCTGGGTGCCAAAGACCCAGAAAATTCAGACTCTAATAGAAAGTTGATGTTTCTAAAATTAAGGCTTTGCATTTATTTATATATTGGCTATTTGTATTTTTACTATCATATTCTAAGATGGATTTTGAAGATATAAACTAATCGAAGCTTATTACTGTGACTGAAGAACAGAATCGGAATCATAAAATATCTTTCAGGCATGCGTGGACCAACTTACACAAGAAATCCTTTACTGGCACAAGAGGACATCATTCAGTTACTGGCTTAAACCCAAGTTCCCCCAAATAACTCCTAAGTCTCATCAATAAATAGTAATTGAGTGACTAGTTGTGATTTTTGTCTTCAGAGACTGGTGTTGGCTCGGTGAGAAAGTTACAGTTCTAATCAGCACTAAGACTGTCTTCTGAGCAGACAAGTTCTGCTCTGCAAACTGTGGAAGACCAGAGAGGACCCTGAGCAAACCCGTGCGTGGGTCACTGCACTTCAGTTAGGTGTGGCCTGTGAACAAATCATGCAGATTGGTTGTTACCTTGATGCTTCTTTAATGTTCATCCCCCATTTTTTTCTCTATCTCTCATTTTTTAAAGAGAGGGTTTCACATATCCTACAATGGCCTTAAACCTGAAGGTGAGGTTGACCTTGAACTTCAGCTCCTCCTACCTCCACCACACAAGTTCAGGGGTTTCCATGTCCTGTGTACAGGTTGCTGGGGATAGAGTGAGCATCCTTCATGAGGTCAACTGAGCGCCATCCCCAGCTGGGTATTTACAATGAAATACATAGAACCCACAGATGGAATCAGAGTGGGTCTGACCACAGAATGAGAGTTAGAGTATGTTCCCGGGCTAAGGCTGTGAGTCATAAGATTTGGATTCACATATGTGTGCGCGCGCGTGCGCGTGCACGTGCGAGCATGCACCGAGATTCCAAATGAAAGATATGTTTTTTAAATGGCTGTGTACAGGGAGCATTTCTGCTGTCGATCTCAGTGTGTTTCCTATCTGTGTGAGATGAAGACAAAATGATGGAAGATATATATGCACATTGTGTGTTGATTTCCAGGGCCATCAAGAGAAAATGCAAGCTATGTTGGGGTTCCCGCCGTGACATCCAAACACTATTGTGATATTCAAAGGCCTTATCATTAAACTATGAGGCTTGATGCTGCTGATGAAGGCAGAGCATCTTAGTTAAAACAAACAGATGATTATCTTGGACAGCAGTGTAAACAAGACCCTAATTCACGAAGCTGCTAATTGCTCTTCACAGCTGCAGAAGACTGGCTGCGGATTCTCTCAGCACGTACGCGGCGACCAGCATTTGCAGAGCCCTGGAAGTCAGCACAGTACACATCGGCGGCGCACACTAGAGCCACGGTCAAGGGCTGGCTCAGAACAGACCACGTCTGGAAGGATCTCTGCCTTTCTAGATAGATATGTGCTTATACCTCGATGGAAGTCTTAGCATTCAGCTCAACTAAATCGCTTCTGTCCATCACCAGACTCACTGATGTGCTCTCAGGAAAAGGAATTTGGGCCCATTCTTCTTACACAAGAGAAAAGGATGCCATATATTTGTGACAAAATGAACCACAAAATCAATGTTTCCATGGTGGGATCACAACTACCATAGCTGGTCATATTGGATTCACCTTCAACACAGAAGCACTCGCACATCCTATAAAAATAACAACTATTGTGGCTTCATTTATATTTCATGTGCCAAGTGCACAAAGGATCGTTTTATATAGGATGATTTTAGTGCTTGGTGCAACTTACTTATACATAATAACGGAGGGGAAATGGAAAAAGAGGAAGAATAAAAGAAATAATAACAAGAGGGATGAGCGGATGACTCAGTGGGCAAAGGTGCTGGCTGCAAGCCTCATGACCCGAGGTCCTTCGCTAGGAACCACATGGGGGAAGGACAGAACTGAGCCCTGAGAATTATTCCCTGATCTCCTCATGAGTCCTGGCATGCATAGGTTATGCCAGGCACAAGTCAATTAATTTGTTAATGAGTGAATGAATGAATGAATGAATGCAATTTAAGACCAAGAAAAGGGTGGGAAGGAAAGAGATGTGTAGAAAGGAATGGATGGAGAAACTGGAAAGGAGGAAGAAGGGAGGGGAGGGGGTAAAGCATGGATGGAGGTAGGGAAGGGAGAGAAAAGGAAGGAAGGCTTGAGATTAAAAAGGACGAGTCCTTGTCCAAGGTCAAATGAAACTGGAATCATCCAGCGTGGTCTAGAAATCCACACTCTGCCCCTTGCTTTCCACCACATCCTTCCATATACACACTTGGGTTGCGTTTACTCAAAATGAATGCAACAGCCACACACAGAGCCATCATTACGTATTGCAGAAAGAGAAAGCCTTATCACAATGCATCTTAACCGGTGCCATTTCTGCAGCCCAAAGAAACATTCTATTGCTTTCCACGAGCGAAGCTCTCCACCACACACCCCTGAAACGCACGTCTGTGTCTCCTGTAGCAGGGCTAACAATAAGAAGCCTCCAGTCACAGACACCAGCAACTATCAAATGCACGTAGCTCCTCTAGGCTGGAACGCAACCATGTTAAGGGAAAGATTTTCTAAGGTTGGCCACCTCTTACCTTGACCACTGAGCTTGGCGATTTCTTTGAAGAGTTAGACCCTAAGGCGGAGCTGACCTCAGTCCGTAGCCATCCCCAAGGACTGGGTTGACCGGAGTTGTGTCTGAAGAACAGGCTTCCGTGGGGCTGTAAGAGAAACTGCTGGTTTGTTTCGAGCCTAAAGAAACTCTGACACTAACATCTGGAGAGCCGCCTCATTTCCTCGTAGCTGTTCTACCAGACATGTCAGAGAAAGAGTGAAGAGCGGACCCTCTTGTCCTGTGCCTTCAGGTAGGTCCCGCCTGATCACTGGATGTGAAGTGGAAGGAGCAGCCTCACCAGGTCCCTTGCCAAGCTTCCTCTAGGATGCACCTTTTACTCTGTAGTGGGGAATCTGCTGTGGCTGGCAGAGAGTAGCCTGCTGGTTACACAAGACCAGAGCATCCTAGGACATCCTGGAGCATTTGTTCCTCCATCGTGGAGCCCCCTTGGTACTGCGTGTTTCCTTCTGCAACAGCTGTAGCTGTGGCCACACAGGTGGTTGCATAGGCAGACCCACTTTGTCCAACAGCTTCCTGTGTGACAGGTTCAAACAGGAAAACCCTGCCCAGGGCTTCAGCAAGATCAGTTCTGGACAAGGGCTCCTAGACGCCAGCCATCAGATCTAACGGACTGTGCAGGAACTGGAAGGGAGCATTAACAAGGAGACAAGCTTATGTCATAGGAGAAAAATGCAGAGAAAGCAAACTTTAAAGCAGAGCAAGTGTTTTTTCCTTCGGTTTCAAACCTCAAGTGAGACATCCAGGACTGGAAGCCTAAGTCCGTCTCTGACTCAGTCGTTGCCCTCTGTGCCTCAGTTTCCTCATCTGAAAAGGGGAACCACGAGTTCCCATTTCACCTGCTTAGCTTTGTGTGTGGCTTAGCCACTGGCTGTCTTTCAGCGAGAAAATTCCATGTATCCATTCAGCAGTTGTGGGTCCTCATCCTAGAGTACAGCTTTGGGTACAGTGGACTTCAAACCCTCCCAGAGGCCCTACCTTCCAGGTATTCCTAGAGGCCCCAGTGGCTTCAAATACTGTACTCATTTCACAAGAGCACTCGTTTCCTTTGGAAGGTGTCTTTTGAATGCTGATGGCTGTGCAGGGGTGAGCTACGATGCCGGGCTAGAAGCTGGTCTGTTTCTGAGGTTTTTATATTACTTCTTTAAGTTTTCGTCCCACCGATTTACTGGCTTCCATTGGTTATGCAAACTCTGCATTCTGTGAAGAAACTTTAGGTTTTAAATTAACTTGTTCTCAACTTGTGATTTATGGACCAGTAACATTGGCATCCTTCGGGATCCTGCTAGAAGCTCAGAGCTGAGTCCTACCCAACCCTACCGAGATAGAATGCTCTGTATTTCATAAAACCCCGCATGTCTGCTGATGTCTGTGCAGGTTTGAGAAACACTGCTTCTGGCAAGAACTCTCCTGAGTGTGACAGGAGACAGAGTGCCACAGTCTGAGGTTTCCCCTGGCGAGGACACAAGCAAACACATGTGGGTCCCTTGCACTAGCACCCACTGAAAGTCAAACATAGCTCGCAGATGCAAAAATCTGACCCCAGACAGAGAATAGTGCTCACGTTGGTCACTGGGGTTGGGCTATAAAATCAAGCATCACATGCATGCATGTTCCTAAGCTGCTGTTTGAAACTTCTTCCCTTCTCTTTATTTTCCACTTTACTGAACTGAGGGTTTGGAACATGAGCATTCTCTCCCCTCCTTGACTCCACTCTGTAACCTTCTTCTTAATGGACTATTATTCATTAGTAGTCAAATAAGGAAATGCAAAAGGAACAGAAAATCAGTGAGCTCTATATCACAGTCTCTGTAATAGCAGAGATGAATATGTTCATAACATAATGAGGCTTCCAATTTATACATGTATATATATATATTATACTTTGTAGTTTACATGCAATTTATATATTTACACATGCATGTGTATGTATCAGCAGAAATATATGTATTGGTTTATGTATACATGTATTGTTTTGTTCTTTTCTCTTCTCCCTTCAAAAAGAGTTTCTTTACTTTAAAAGTAAATGGTTGATGCTTATGTGAGTAGTGTTAGCTAATGCCCATGATGAAATAGGCATGTTGCAAAGTTTTGAAGCAATGTGTTATCTGTATATCTTCTAAAGTATATTGGAGAAAATAAATCTATTTACCCTTAATGAATATTTCTAAAGTTCTGCATTTCTTCAGCTTAGCTAAGTGGGAAAAATAAATAAGATTATTTGAGTTGTTCCTTTGCTTCAGGTCATGAAATAAGATTTAACATCTCATTAGCAAAAATTAAGCACTGTCTCTGCATTTCCCTGTTAGGATATCTTAATAACAGTGTCTCTCACAAACACTTGATAAACAGGCTCACTGTGCATACCCACGACACTCAACTTTTCTTTCAGGGCCAAGCTGTGACTTCTGTTGGCCTCACCACTTCCTTTGTTTGAGAAACTGACTCCCGAGGGTTGAAAGGGAGAGCAAAAACACCATGTTGGCCCTGAACATCTGCAGGGTAACCGTCACCCTGTACCAGACCCAGGCAGAAAGCTGACGCTTGGCACGGGCACAGGTGCATCCCAGGTGTTGGGGGTTTGCTTGGTAGAAAACACCGAGGACCAATATCTGACAGGGGGTCGTGCTGCCTAGTTTTCAATGAAGTGTCCTGGAGGATAATGTTGGGAGAAGGAGGTCATCTAAAATGGGTGACTTCACCCCCAGTATCATCAAATGCATCCACACACGCTGGAAGCTGGATAAAAATACCTCTACCTGCCAATCATAGCTCCTCTGCAGGGGCCAGAAGGCAGGTCAGAGATCAGCAGTGCGGTGCTTTTCTCCATCTGGAGGGAGGGATTGCCTAGAATGTACACCTGAAGGCTGAAGCAGGAATGCGTTCACTGCAAAGAAACAAAATCTAGTGCCCCATAGCATGAACCTGAAAGTCTTAAGCCCTTTGGGGGAAAAAATCGAAAAGGTTGCTTTTCTTTAAAGTTTGCTCTTCACTTAATACACATCTACAGAGCAATTTATTTTCAGATTTTCCTCATTTTCCCTATGAAAAGTTTATGTTTTTCTACAGTTTCTTATTCTGTGGGTTTTTATTTGTTCCTAAATCCAAACTGTTGGGTCCCTAAACCAGCAACCTGAGTCAAGTTAGTCTTTAGGGTAACTTCAAATATTGAATTGGAGTGCAGGAGTCTTTTTTTCTGTTCTATGTTGTTGTTATTATTATTATTACTGCAATTATATATTGCTGACACTTTTCAGAAACAAGGCTCTGATTGCTCCTTAAGTTAATTTCATTTTCCTCTTTCAGTTATTTATGCGCAGACAACTGCACAGCACTCTCAGAGTATCACTTTATAGCATTTAAAACAATAAAGTATCATACCTTTCTGAGTTCTCATGTCTTCTAGTTTTTTTTTCTTCTCTTTTGTGTGGTGCTGAGGATGGAAGCTAAGGTGGCCTTGAACATGCTCAGTGAGTGGAGCTACACACTGGCCTGTTTTTTGTTTTGTTTTGTTTTGTTTTTTTCTGACATTCAGTCCAAGAGCATTGAAAACAACATGGAGCTTGTATTCCTTATTATGTGGGAAGCATTTATACACAAGACTCCTTAAAGGAACCCTAAGCTCACTGTAGCCATCTTGGGCGGGTGAAAAAGAGGAGGGGCTGAGGCTAAAATCCAGATGGGTAGATTACCTGTTCATAACCTCAGGAGAAACCATGGCAGTAGGACAGATAAAACTAGGGGCCAATGACACAGTGCAGTATACGTGCCCAGGACGGCAGCCACACCAGGGAAAAGCAACCCACTTGTACCTGTTTGCTCTGCTTTCTTTCTGCACCAGAATTCCATTACATAACCTTCCTTGACCCTGGGATTTTCAAGTCCTCCCTTCTAGATGATACCACTTGAGTGTTTGTAGGTGTATATAAGATAAGGCAGGGCAGCTACAACATCACCCCCCCCCCAGAGTCTTGAACACAAAACACCAGAGGCAATAATTTATGCCAAGTGATGACTCATAAAAAGATAGGATCACAAATGACTGAAAGGCAAATTCAGAACCAATAGAAACACATGGAATGAGACTTATCTTTGTCCATGTGGCCTTAGCAAGCAATTCAAACAGCCTGCAGATGTTCTTTTGGTTCTCCACACTGACAAGATTTTTTTTTTGGCCTAGAGGAGCAAGGTAATTCAGAGCACAGAAGGGAAGCCATTCCCACAGAGCACAGCAAATACTAGTAATGAGAGGCAAAGCATGATGGCCGCTACGGATGGCCACAGGTAGCTCCCCAACCAGCCCAGAAAAAGACCACATTCTTTGTTTTTCCCCCTTGTTCTTCTTCTCTTTTTTAAATATCCCCAAGTATTCATCCATGAATTTCATGGGCTTTCTGTTGATTCTGTGTTCTAAATGTAAGTTCCTGTAGCCACAGAGTAAAATCCATCCTGAGACCCAGGTCTGCAGGGTGAAGGCTGTGTCTCCAAGCTGCACAAACACTGGGAAAGGAAGCATACTGGCTGATCCTTGCGTAGACCCAAAGATCTAATCAATCAGCAACGAAACAAGCAATCATTTCTCATTTTAAAACATCAGAACCTCTATTTGCACAGTGAGGTCAACAAAATGAGGTCATGTTTTCTGGTGATTTAGGAAAATATAAATTTAGATCTCTATGGTCTAAATCCAATGGATGAACCTGATTTTACAAACAACATGAGCTAGATAGATTCATGGGTTTTCTCTGCTGTGGCACGAGTCACAAATCTATGGACTGTGCTCTATTTGAGATCACCTCCAGTTCTTAGGTAGGAATACAAATCAATCCTGGAAGGGTGCTAGAATTGAACTCAGCGTTATCACTAGTTGTGTCTGGGAGGAAGCCTGGTTAACTTCCTTTGTAAATTAGCAAAAAGACAGGGTCTCATCCCAGATGAGTCAGCCGAGCAGGTAATGAAATACTGCGTGGAATTCTGTGTGGGTCGGGAATTCTGAATCATCCTCACCTGCATCTCTTTTTCAAGGCGTCTCTGCCGAGTTGGCTTAGAAAAGGTCAGGCCATGCCATTCACTCAAGTGGCGTCTGCTAGAACGATGGCTTGGACCTCACTCAGGTGGCCACAGATGACAGACTCCCGAGCCTCTAACACGTGAGTGTGGCAGTGCTAAAAATGGACTCCAGCTAGGCATGACCAAAGCACCCAAGCGAAGCAGGAAAACATGAGGAGCAGGAAGGAAATAATGAAGCCCATCATTGGGATAAACACTATGCAGTTAATTCTCACAGCAATCCCACTTTAGAAATGGAGGAGATAATGCAGGATGCTTAAGCAATGAACTAGTCATGTGCAGAGTTGGACCTGAGCCCAGTTCTTGGACCCTCACCTCCTGATATCTTTGCTGACTTTATCTCGGTAAGAGCGCCGCCTAAACTATCACTCCTATTTCCCAGCACTGTGCTTGCTTTCAAGCCTGAAGGGGAAAACTATAATAAAAATTCATGAACAATACAATATAAAAACTGACCCTCAGTTAGTACAAGAAGTGTCATCGAGCCACAGAAATTATAAACTGAAAGAGATCTTAGAATTTATGGACTGCTTTATAGGTACCCTTCAAAATAAGTGTGTGTGTATGTGTATGTGTGTGTGTGTGTGTGTGTGTGTATAAGATACGTGGACATGAACCAAGAGGGGGCAGCCAATCTGGATGCCATTTCCTGTGAGGACACCCTGAGACTCACATTTTCATGTTTTGTTTTGGTCACCACCTTTACTTGATCCTATGAGTCTCGAATCAACAAGGCATCACCCTAAAGTTCTACCCAGAGAATGATTTCACAGACTGAACTATTGCTTGGATGTTTCCTCTCTACCTATGGAAAGAACTGATTTTTAAAAAGGAAGAAGAGGAAAGAGGAGGGGCAGGAGGGCAACTGGGAGACGAGGAGGGGGTCTAGGGTAGCTGTGCTGGTGAGAGAGAGAGAGACCCTGTCTCAGAACATAGGACATTCTAATACCACTATCTGCTCCACCACATACAGCGTACACATGTGCACACACATGAACACATGCACACAAACTAAGGCAAAAGAATGTCGAATATACACATTATAGTACAAAATACAGTGTGATTATCTGCTGCAACTGCTGTGCTTGGCAGGGAACCTGCAGCTTAGACCGTTCCTTCCTCTGGGATTTCCTACAGAACTGTGTCTAAGTCTACTTTCTTTGAACCACAGACAGCAAGTTGAAATCTATTGAGAGTAGTTAGACAATTTTTTTATGGACCCATTTTTCTGAAGTCTTTTCTTAAACACATGAACATAAAAACTTGCAACGAATTTAAAGAATAAACTCTCTTTAGAACCATCTACGCTTTCAGTTGAAATATTCTCATGTATATATACATATATATATGCATACATATAAACACATATATACATACATATTTATGTACTATTATATATAATCATGCATTATATATAAATATGTGATCATTTATACCTATCATCTATATATCTATAAAACTATGCAACCATCTATCTATCACATGTATATCTATCTTTCATCTATGTATTTATGTATCTCAAGATCACCCTTACAGCCCAGAGTAAAGTAGTTTTCAGTGGTCCTAAGGATTAGATACATCCTTTGGCATGTAAGTCAGGTTAACTCTATCGTCCTCCCAAGAAACAGGAAGAGATCAGCTCTCCTGTGTTTTAGGAAAAGTGGTCTTCCCTATGGAAGCCCCTGTGTGCTAGAGCTCTCTGCTCTCTCCTTCTGAGCTTACCTTCTCATACACGGTTGCCCACTTGCCCGGTCCTTGGGATTGACCCTTCTCCCACAAGTCAGACTTAATCTCTTTATAAGCACACATCCGGGAAAGGCCAGATGTCTCCAGTACCATGAGCCAAGAATTCAACACTGTGTGCTTGCTTTTAAGCCACACCATCTCTCAATGCTTTGCTAACGGAGTATTAACTGTAACTTTCTCCTGGGCAGGTACTCACTGGGTTTAATTAAGCAGGCTGACACTGGAGGGCCTTTATGATTGCCACAGAATTCCTGCTTGCTTACTGAAGTAGGAAAAGAGAAGGGTTTGAAACGGCAAAAGAAGAATCTCTAGTGTGGCTACATGGTATATTTAAGGGTATCTCTTCGTCTTTTTTAAATGCTAGAGCTGAAATTCCATGAGGGAACTATTACTAAAACTTCATATAGGACTGATTAGAAACCCCAAAATATGACATGCACTCAATAATAACAAATATCACATTCAGTTTAACTCAGTAAACTCTGATTAAATACCATATATAATCACTATACTAGCCTGAAACTGCTTAGGACTATGAAAAAACACGCAAGGGAGTTAGCTTTTGGGGGTAAGTGTATTTTGTTGATTTTAACAATGCTCTCCATATTTGTATGCAGCTATGCATCCATGTATTTTTTTTAATTTGTCTCCTAGAAAATCTTGCAATAGGAAAGGTTTGTAAGCACCTCCTCAACTTCTGAGAATTTTTATTGGATAACTGATCATGTTATTCGCCAGAAAAATGTAAGATAGTCAAATTCCAATAGAAAATACAATGCAATTATTAGAAGCATTTACTGCTCTGTGCGGCCCATGTTCTTCTATACTGAGTATTGCTTGTGGTTCTCTGCTTCCTGTTAGGGGAACTAAGTGGGAACCCCCACCATGACAGCAGAGTCCTTTGGACTCTGGCCATATTTACAGGCACAGTGCTGACTCACCGAGCAAAATTACCCTCAGCGGCTTTGGGATCAGAGGTCATCTCAGCTGCTCTGTCCAAACAGAGTGTGGGAGACAGGAAGCTGGAGTTGGGGAGAAAGACAGGCGCTGTTTGGAAACCCCCAAACTCCAAACTCTTTGTCCTAGGTTAGAGACCTGCTTTTATCTCCCATGCTACCTGAACTCTGTTGACTGGCTCCCCCTCCCTGAGCTTGACTGCAAAGTTATGCATGCCTTCATGTGGCTATCCCAATCACCAAGGCTTAAAGATTTGCAAACCGGGTCATCTGGTTTAGTTGTCAGAAAATGCACAAGTAAAATGCCCTGAACAGGTTTGGGAAACTCTAAGGCAGACATCCCTTCCCTTAGGAACTGATAGAAGGTAGGATCTTATGAAAAAAGAAAAAAGCCAAAAAACGAAAAACAAAAATGTGCTCTTTCCAAAATCAGTACTCCTGAGAATTAGCTACTAACTCGGCCTTTGATAAGTCATGAGCAGAAGGTATTAAGCTGCTCATTAATTTTAACCACCAAAAGTGGAATTCATATTTGACAGTTTGGGCATGGCGGCATGTTTGCAATGTCAGCATCTGTGAGTCATGTGTTCTAGGCTAGCTTGTGATACATACAAACAGCCTGTTTGAAAAACCAAAAATGTAAAAAAAAGAAAGAAAGAAAGAAAGAAAGAA